>JAWMRA010000016.1:2541460-2618951 GCA_035584735.1 Pseudotriccus pelzelni | reverse complement strand
CAGCTCCCTCAGCCCCTCCTGCTGCTCCAGCCCCTTCCCAGCTCCCTTCCCTTCCCTGCACACGCTCCAGCCCCTCAATGTCTCTCCTGTCACGAGTGGCCCAAAACCAAACAACAATTTTCTAATTCCCCTGCGACAAATCTGATGATCAGGTTGTTGAGACCACCCTGGCCAGGAATGTTGTCGTTTCTTCCTCTGTGGAGCTGCACCTCGTCCATGCCACAGGGGAGTCCTGAACACCATCCCCAGGTTGTTGTGCTGCCTCCCTCTGCCTCAGTGCTCCCGGTGTGGGAGCTGAGGAAAAAAAAAAAAAAAAAAAGAGTTTTAAAGCTTCCTCTGGCACTGCAAAGTACACACACATCGTGGCAAAGCTGCCTGGCTGGCATCTGACCTGTCAGGTGGAGGAGATGCCTCAAAATGGAGCTCCAGGGCCTTGTTTAAGGGTTTGAGGGTGTTTTACCCCCGCTGGAGCTGCGGTGAGGGTGATCCATGTCCGTGCCTGGTGCTCCAATCCCGTAGTTTGTAACGCAGATAATCACACTGCGAATAACCCGTGGCAGCAGACAAAGGTATTGCCTTCAGAGACAGACCCGAATCTATACAATACTACTTGATCCTCTTAGGGCCTGTGGGTATTAAATGGGATTGGCTGTCCCCCCACTAGCGTGTCCTTCTCACCTGACCCTCCCTTGCATTAGGGCTCCGCTGGCAGAGGAGACCTCCTGAAAATGGGATCATTTGCATCCGCCTCCCTCTGCAACAGCATCTCCCACCGGGCTGTTAAGTACCAAAGAAGGTTCCAGCACTGCCCCCAGCCCTTGGAACTCCTGTTGCTCCTGGACACGGCTCTGGAAGGTAGGCTGGGGAGGTTTATTTGATTGGTTTGGATCTCGCCTGGCTGAGACAGGAGCTGAGAAAAGGAGTTCGCCAGGAGTTAGCTGTAAGAGAGCGGCTAAACTTAACAGGACTAGAGAAACGAAGAGGCTGGTGGTCAGGAATTGTGAAAGGCTGGTGAGCTCTTAGAACTGATCCTAACTTTGGGTATCTTTCTGCTCACAAAAGGCCTTTTAAGCAGCTCAGTTTGGAGAGGAGAACTAAACCCAGTGTTTAAGTAGGAGTATGAGCACACATCTGTGTCCTCCCTGGGCCATTCTTTGAAGTCTCCTATCTCTCTTAGGGAGAGTTATTTTATAACAATGTCCAATTTGTTATACGTATCATGCAGTTCTGCCACATGCATGTTTGTGTTCCTTTTACACCTGAAAAGCAAAGCTAATGTCATCTATGTATCTAGGTACTCCCATGACCCTCTATTACTTAGTTGCCTTAGTGATCCTCCCAGCTATTTAAATGAAGATAATTATGCCTATCTTGCAAGAAATTTAGGCTGATTAATTCCCTGGGTGTTATGCAAGAGGGTAAGTGTGTGATAACTTGCACTAAGAGCTTATCTGAGAGTGGTTTAGAAAACTATGATTCACATCCAGCTAAAGAATAACGTAACATTCCCCCTCTGGGGGAAAAAATTAATCCATGGAGAGTGATATTCTGAGGTGAAACATTAGAATATAGAACATTGCAGAGGTGCTGAAGGGTAGATGCTGTCGAGCCCCAAATCCCTGTCTCTAGGCAGTCACAGCTGCAGGATCTCTCTCTCTCTCTGGCATTTCCAGTTCCTCTCCCTTTCTACATGCTGCTCAAATAATTATGCAAGATATGCTAATTACCCCCTAATAAAAGGTATGATTTCAATTCCACTTTGCCAGTTCTGGATTCTGCAGAAAGGCTTGGAAAGATGTAGCCATAGAAACAAATGGCAGCTCAGCACCCCCAGCTTTAGCAGAGCCACAGAACCACGTTTTCCTCACACTGAGGGAAAAAACTCACCCTTGCTTGGCTGCTTTCCTGGGGAGTGAAAGGCTGGAAAGCCACGGACCAGCATTGCTGGGAACTCTCGGGAAGTTCCCATCCTCCTGCTGAGGGTGTTTTGGTGAATAACTGGCTTAGGAGGAGGTTTTGCCAGCTTGGTCTTGCCTTCAGAGCATCAGTTGTAGCAATTTAAAGTCGGTTCCTTGACAGAAGGCGTATCCTCTCCTCCTGCAGAACTGTGACCCAGTTGTTAATATTACAGAATAGCAACTGCACAATCATTAACAGCTCCTGGATGTGGGCATTTGGTGGAATCAGAATTCAGCTTGGATTGGACTGTCTCAGCCAACTCCTCTCTATTAAGCCAAACATTTGATTATTAATAAGCACAACCTACAGTCATATATATAAAAAATAGACTAAAACCTGGATCTAGATCTGTTTTACTTAAGTCCATTTCTTCTTACTGAAAAATAGAAAAGTGAAGTGTTGCTGGCCAAATGGTGGCAAGCTGCAGTACTTTATTTTTCACACCAGATTCTCTTTGGCAGGATTCTGCGTCTTGTGCCGTGCAGTTCCACTCCTGATGCTCAAGATCAGCTGGAAGCTCCAATGGTGGCTGTAAATTCGAATTGCTGACCAAGAGAAGTCTCTCCAGTGGCTGCTGGACACGGCTCTGGATCCTGAACCTTCGGGAAATGCATTTGCCACGGAGGAGGCGGCTGCGAAGGGACCGAATCCTTTTCTTTCTTGCCACAGTGTTGGTCCTCTCTCTCTACCAGCTCCAGTTCAGCCCCTCTGCCCTTCCAGCATCACACACAGCCCCCCAGCCCACGGACCCTGTCAAAGTGACCTCCAGGGACCCCCCCAACAACCAGACTGCTGGGAGAGGCAATGCCACAGCACCCAAAATAAGGCACTGTATATATGTGGATGCCGAGCCAGCTGTGCCCGTCACTGCTCCAGTGGATACAACCCCACAGCAAGAAAACGTCAGTGAAAGCCACCCAGACAAAAAACCACCCCATGAGTCCAAAGGAGAATATCCCCAGGACCTGTTCAGTGTGGAAGAACGCAGGCAAGGGTGGGTTGTCCTTCACATCTTTGGCATGATGTACGTGTTTGTGGCCTTGGCCATAGTGTGCGACGAGTATTTTGTCCCCGCTCTGGGAGTGATCACGGAGAAGCTGCAGATCTCCGAAGATGTGGCTGGAGCCACCTTCATGGCAGCAGGTGGATCAGCGCCAGAACTCTTCACCTCCCTCATAGGTGTCTTCATCTCGCACAGCAATGTCGGCATCGGTACCATTGTGGGCTCAGCGGTGTTTAATATCCTCTTTGTCATTGGCACCTGTGCCATCTTCTCCAGGGAGATCCTCCACCTGACATGGTGGCCCTTATTTAGAGACATCTCATTCTACATTGTAGACTTACTGATGCTCATCCTGTTTTTCCTAGACAGTGTCATTGATTGGTGGGAAAGCCTCCTTTTACTGACTGCCTATGCCACATACGTATTCACCATGAAACAGAACGTGTTCCTGGAGCAATGGGTGAAGCAGGAGCTGAACAAGAAGCTCAGTGCTGTGCAGGCAGCATCAGCAGAGCACGTGAGAAAGGTTGGTGTCCTTAGAGCTCAGAAGTTGGAAATAATTTGTTCTGGTGTAAACCATTAAGACAAACCCCATCTCCTTCAAAAAGCATGCATTCAAACCTCAGAACACAGGCACTGGTCAATAATTATGGTTATAAAATGAGGGAAATGCAAGCTGGAGAGAAATTCTAAGAAATGAGAGAACTTCACTACCAGGCCATTACTGAAGGTCTCAGTTGTGGTTGTTCAGCTGCTTTCAAAGACACGTGTGGGATTTTGCTGGCTTGGTTGTTGCAAAGGAGGTTTGTGGCTGTAACTCCAGATTCAAGACCTTCCCTCAGTGTCTTTTGAAGGAGTAGCCGACTGCTCACACCAAGAGTGTCTGAAGGTGTCCCCAGAGCCAACCACCCTTTCAGACTCACAGCTCTGGCCAGGAAGGGTCTCCAGAACACTTGAGCTTTGCCTTCCTGATTGTGCCAGCCCACTCCTTCCTCCTCTGTCCTTGCTCAGCTCTCCCACAGCCCCTTTGTGCTCCTGACCTGTGCTACTGCAGCTATTGAACAGAGAGACCCCCTGATTTCAAACTCTCCTCTGGCATTGCAGGCTTTGCTGGTCAGCTGGGTGTCCCTGGAAAGTAATGCTAATCACTGTGAAAAAATATACCCCTTTGCACTTTGCTGGAAATTGAGAAAGGATGCAGATGTTTGGGGATGAAGGCTGGGTCTGTCTGTGTCTGCAGGAATCAGTCTGGAGTCTGCCCCCAGGTACCTGCATCCTCACTGAGGAGCTGGAGGTAGAATCGTGTTTCTCTTGGAAGCCACAGGGTTTTAAGGAAGCACAAGGGTTCAGCTCTTTCAGTAGCATCCCTGCACAGTCGTTTGTGTCAGCTGTCCCCCCTACTCTCAGAGAGCAGCCCGAGGGATCATTAGATCCTAAAAAAGCAGGTGAAGCAGCAGAGGGGATCAGTCATTTTTGATCTTTGTTGCTTGCAGAAAAGCACTGGGGCAGCGGCAGATGATGGAACAGAGAAGCCACCAGATGTGAGGAAGCTGCAGGTAGGTCTAAGCAACTTCACAGGGATCTGGAGTCATTGCATTTTTTGAACCTCTCCCCATGTCAGGTCATGAATAACAGTGTCAAATTCTATGGCAAGAAAGCTGGACAAAGCCTGTCTGATGTCAGGCACAATGCCCACACCTTGTTAAGGGGACACCCGGCTCAGTCCTGTCCTCAAAGGAGTTATTTTAAAAACTAAGATACAGCTCAGGCTTCCCCAGTAGATTTGACCAGCAGAATGCTATTCGTTCCCTGCTTTGAACAGGCATACAGAAATTCAGAGTGTGACTTTCCTTACCTGGTTCTGTGGCTAATTTTCCTCCCGGGCTCCCAGAGCAGAGGTTGGCAGGGTCAGTCCTCCCCCACAGCAAACACTGCGCAGCTCATTCCTCCCCTGCTGGTTCAATTGCTGCCCCTTTGTCTGCCCCACGGCTGGCCAGTGCAGGAGGGAACTGGGATTGACTGGGATTGTGGCTTCCCACAGCCTGGGCCAGCCCTGCAGCGGGGCAGCAGCTCGGCCTCCCTGCACAACTCCCAGATGCGCGGCACCATCTTCCAGCTCATGATCCACACCCTGGACCCCCTGGCAGAAGGTGAGTGGATGCTCCGCGCTGGAGGGACTTGGGTTTGCTGCCCTGGGTGCAGAGTGGTTTAACTGGGATCACAGGCCGTGTGTGTCAGTGTTCTGGGCTCAGCAACTCACCCCTGGAGTGCAGCTCTGCGTGTCGCAGGCGGTGTCGGGAGCTCTGTGTCCTGTCTGATCCAGTGCAGGAAGGACAAACACCTCATGCTTTGGTCCTGCCATATCTGCTGGGGTCCCTGAGAGTGGTGACAGTCACTGCTGTCCCCCATCTCTGCTCCCTTTGGCTGCAGGGGCAGCAAACATGACTCACATCTTCCTTCCTCAACTCAGACCTCATCTCGGCCCTGAAACAGCAGCACAAAAAGAGGTTAAAACCTTTGAAGAATTACCATGTTGGCAGTGGTTAACATCTCAGCGGAGACTTAAATCACAAAATGAGCTACAATTATGATGGTTAGGCCAATTCTGTGTGGTTTAGACCGACACTGAGCACCTCTACAAGCCCCCCTGCACTGCTGTGGTACCATCACTGCCACGGCAAAGTGTGCCCACAGCACAGTGCAGGCAATGGGCAGCTCCCCAGGGCCAGGGAAAGATCAGCTCAGGTCCAAGACTCTTTTAAACTGCCCAGGGGGCAGAGAAGCCTCATCCCCAGACAGAGCCAGGGTCTTTGTACCCAGCCTCTTAACATGCTGCTTTGTATTAAACTTTAATCCAACCCCACTGTGGAGGTTCATTTTGCAAAAAATAGTGAAGCACGTAAAAGAAGACATTTTTTGGATTTTCTTTCCTAGCTCAGCTCATGCCCCACCCCTTCACTGCCCTACTTGTTCTAAAGAGATTACCTGCTGTCCATTCAAAGAGAGATGGAAGCTAAGCAGATCAACACCCCTCTCGGTCTCTCACAGAGGTTACAAAAAGGACTCTCCGGATCAAAATCCCACCTGCACAAACTGATCAAGGGAACAAAGGAGGTTGGATGAGGACAGCAAGGCAGAGAAGCGTCTGCTTTGACAGTCTGGGAGCAGCACCCAAACTTGTTAGGCAGCCTCACAACCCATCACAGTTTGTCCTACTGCCCTTGCCTCCTCTTCCCCCATGAGGCGTCATCAGCAGCACCAGGATGGAGCTGGACAACCCTTTCCATGAAGAAATTTTTCCTGACATCCAACCTGAACCTGCCCCAGCAGCCAGGCAGGGGGTGAGCTCCTGTGTGTGCAGCAGCCACTAGATGGGAGTGTGAGCACGTGTACTTCAGTCTGATATGAGGGGACGAAAGGATGGGCCACAACACTCTCTCCAGAAGGTTATTTTTTTTAATGAGGAATTTCTAGCAACTTTGGTCTTTCCCCCAGTTTCTCTGAAAGTGTGCAGAAGCAGAGCATGAGATCTTTTCAGGATTTTCCCCTCAGACACCAGAGGCAGCTGTGGGGAAATGAAAAGGATTTTGGAAATACTCGGGAACCCTCTCATTGCTGAACCTCCAGTCGTACCATCAGATTATCCTTTAAAGTCCAGTTATACAGGGAAGAAGGCAGAAGCCAACTTTGTTTTTTGAATTAAGAAAAAGGCTCCAGCAGCAGAGTTGCCTGCCCTCAGTATGCCCCAGTTAACAGGCTAATGATTTTGGAAATTAGAGCAGCCCAGAGCAGCAGGCAGGGTTGCAGGCCAGAGCCAAGTGAGGAAGCTGAAGGCAGCTACAGTTTCTCCTTGTTTCATTAGCATTCCATCACTTGGAAGGCAATCAAGATACAAAGGAGTAAAAGGAATCATGAGTTTGGTTTTTTATTTCCACTTTTAGACAGCAGAACCTCCAAATCCCCCAGGTTCATTCCAAATTGTAAAATAAAAATCCTTCCTGCTGATCGTGTTGCGAAAGCCAAAGAGTGAATTAAACCCAAGAGCCAAACTCAGGGTAAAAGCTCAGCTGCCACCTGAAGTCCAGCCTGGGTGGTGTCAATCCACAGGACAGGAATCTTCCCGGAGAGCATCTCAGGGCCCCTGGACACAGAGAGGTCCCGTGTGATGGGCTCTCGGAGCTGGGGACAGAGCTGCCAGCAGTGGATGCCCCAGGGGCCTGAGGGACCCTGCCCTGTCCAGCTAACCCAGCACAGCAAGGACTGAGCTCAGGGACATCCTTCCTGCCCGTGCTGACCTGCAGATCTGCCCAGCTTAGAGCCGGCTCTGCCTCCAGTCTCAGTCCGCACAGTCTGTGTGTCAGAGGAATTAACACCCTTCCAAACGAGACTGATCTCCTGAAGACTGGAGAGGGGCCTGGGCCTGATCTGTTTGTGCTGACAGAGGGATGCTGAGGGCTCCACTCCCAGCCTGCGCCAGGGCAGGGAGCCAGGAGCTTGAATTTATATAATCTCCCTCAGGCTGAGCCTGACCTTGCTGACAGGAGCTTTTGCAGCAGCTTCAGGGAAAAGCTGAACAGAAGGATGCATTGCCCAGTGCTCAGAGGGGACTGGGAGCAAGGGGTCACCTCTGTGCTGCCCTGCACCCAGGGATGTGCTTCTGCAGCAGCTCAGGGGCAAGGAAGCACAACGCTTCCCATCCCCTCTGGTGAGTTTCAGGATTGACAAGGAGCATGGAAGAGTCGGGCTCTTGAGTCCCAGCCAGCCTTTCAAAGGAGAAAAACAATCATCATTTTGATTAGATATAGGGAAGAAATTCCTCCCTGTGAGGGTGGGGAGGCCCTGGTACAGATTGCCCAGAGAAGCTGTGGCTGCCCCTGGATCCCTGCAGTGTCCAAGGCCAGGATGGACAGGGTTTGGAGCAAGCTGGGGTAGTGGAAGGTGTCCCTGCCCATGGCAGGGGGCTGGAACAAGGTGATCTTCAGTTCCCTTCCAAACCAAAACATTCTGGGATTCTATCATCATTTCATCTCAGTCCAGTGCTCATTCCAGGGCTCAGTGGAAATTACAGTTGGTGAAAAATGTTTGTCAGACAGTAGCAGGAATCTCACCAGAACAGGGCTTGTCCCCTGAGGTCTCAATGTCTGAGCTGGACCCAGTTATTGGACATACACCAGAATTTACTGACTTTTGTGAGGTTCAGCTCTGGATCTGATCTGCCACAAGGCTCATGGCCTCAGACCTGCTATTTTTATTATATCAGTATCACAGTGATGAATAAAGTGGCAGGGCCCTGCCCTTGAGGCAGATGACAACAGCATGTTCTGGTTGTGTAGTCAACAGCACAGTGGATTAAATCAGCATGATAAAACTTCCAGAGGAAATGGATTTACAGCCCTGCATGCCAGCCAAGCACAGCATGGCCAGTTCCTTGTGGCTCCTGTCCACGTGCAAACCCTGCAACCCTCAGCTTAGTTCTGGGGTGGGCAGCTCAGCAGAGGGCACAGAGCAGAGAAAATGGGGCTTTTCTTTGAGCTTGTGTCTTGCCCAGTTTCAGTGAGAGTCAGCGCGAAGAGATCTGAGCACAACACTGAGTTATGGAGACACACATGCAGTTTCACAGTTCACTGTAAGCCAATAATAAAGCAGCTCAGCTGAGCAGAGCAGAACGTTTCGCAGTGGAAGAAGCCCCCAGCAATCCCAGAAATACAGCACTGGACCCTGCACTGGTGAAGATCATCTCCCAGGCAGCCTGGACACCAGGAATTTAGATCAACTCCAGCAGAGAAGACACTTGTGTATACTTAGAGAAATCAGTCATTTTTCCAGGGAATTGGAACATGAAAGGTTTTTATTTCCCCTTACCATCAGGTCCCCAGGCTGCAAGCAGCACCCTAAAGCCTCTCCAACAGCCACATGGCAGGAGGAAGGTGTCAGTTTTAGTTTGCACATAATCTAGCCTGAAAAAAATCAGTAGTCCCTTGGGAACAAGATGATATTGCACCAAAACTCCTCCTCCGTTCTTTCTGCATTTGCTTCCTATGAAGTACAGATATCCTCTGCACTACTGACCTGGAAAGGATTTGTCTTCCTGCTAGGTTCTCTTTAAAATATGATGATATTGTTACCTCTCAAATGGCTGGTGTAATTGCTGTAGCACTAACACTTAAATATACCAGCCATGCTCAACAGCAGCAGCCAAAACCCGGGGGCACAGCCACAACAACGCCCAGGTCAGTGCTGGCTGCAGCCCACGGAAGAGGAAAGGGGCAAGAGCCTGGGTGTGTAGGGGGGAGGCAAAGGGGGCTCTGCACAGCTGACAGCTGCTGATGGACGTGTCCTCCTCATCCACAGCAAAATTTAAAGACAGGGTTGACATCCTGAGCAACATGGCCAAGACCAGAGCCAAGGCCGAGGCCCAGGATGGACAAGGCCCACAGCCCGAAGGTGAGTGCAAGAGCTGCTTGCCTGGCTCTGCAGTGCCAGCCCTCGCCTTCCCAGCACGCAGCACCCCAGGGCTGGCACAGAGACACCGGGGCCTGACACAAGCTCTGTGTTACGGCTGCTGTAACAGTGCAGCAGAACCAGTGGACGTGTGTGGGCAGGAGCAGCCATCCCCCAGGAGTGCTCAGAGAGACAGAGACCGGGCAGGGAGGCTACAGGGATGTAGTGCAAGTGGCTATGGAAGGGTGGAGGAGGGAAATCGGGCCATTACAGGCAGCACTTGGGTGCTGCTGGTCTGTGGTACACCAACTGAAGTGTTTGTTAAAACAAAGGACATTCACTTTAGCTTGGAAATTTGCCACACTTGCAGAAGAGCATGGAAGGTTCCTCCAGAGGGAATCAGCTGCACTGTTTCTATATCAGTTCTAAGGGTCTGTGCATTCTTCCCTTGAACAGAATCACAGAATCATTTGGGTTCGAAGGGACCTTAAAGTCCATCCAGCTCCAACCTCTGCCATGGGCAGGGGCACCTTCCGCTATTCCAGGTTGCTCCAAGCCCCGTCCAACCTGGCCTTGGACACTTCCAGGGATGGGGCAGCCACAGTTTCTCTGGGCAACCTGTGCCAGGGCCTCACTACGCTCACAGGGGAGAATTTCTTCTCAATATCCCATCTGACCCTGCACTCAGTTTAATAGTTTTTGGTGTTTCTCTCACTGCTGACACACAGCCTTTCTGAGCTGGCTCAGAGGCAGAGCTGGGCTGTGCTACAACACGGGTTTGTGCTGTCAGTGAGGCTGGAGAATTTGAAAACCAAAAAACTTCTGCCTGGAAGGTCCCAGCTCCACACAGCACAGGCACCTGAGCACCTCACAACACTGGGCCTCACCTGAGCGAGCCCAAACTTAAGAAAGGTACTTTTAAACATCCAATTGGTGTGTGTTACCAGCAGCACAGACTTCACCTGTGCCCTGTGTTACTCTTATCTCCACACTGTTACACAGAAAGATTTCCATGTTCCTCTTGGCTACACAGGAGCAGCACAGAGGACACTGCAGTTGTCTCCTTGTATGTGTCAGCACTTTCCCATCTGCTTTTGAACCCCCACCAAATGATCAGGGATTAAAGTCTGGCAGCACGTCCCAGTCACTTCTCAGAAGCCTTGAAGAATGGCAGCTCCCTGGAGAATGCCATGCTTTACTGGAAAAAAACAAAACACACACAAAAAAACCCCCAAATGAAGCAAGGCTTTACATCCTTTCTGGCTTTTAAGGATGGTTTTAGCAAGACCTTCAGAATCCAGAAAGCAACCAAGAAATACTCATCAGCTGTGGATGAGGCAATTAGCATTTCCCTGTTGTTACACACGTCTCTTACAGCAGTTCTGGAGAGAAGGAACATCAAGGTCTCATTCTACTCCAGCAGGGTCAGATTCTGCTCAGATTTACTAACCACAACCACAGCAAACCTAGGCGGTCTGACAGGGTTTAACCTGCAATGTCACACATTTTGGGAGGGAGCTCAGACCTCCCTGCTGCCCATGGGGAGGGTGACCCCCCCGACGCTGAGACAGCTAAACCCAGTGCTCCTTCCTATTGCTTTTTGCAGAAGAGGAAAAGAAGGCCCCAAGCACCATCCAGGTCACTCCTGCCCCTGACTCTGAGCCCAGCAAAGCCACGCAGAAGGCAGATGCACCACAGGATGGACAGGTATGGAGATGAGGGTCACAGGCAGTAGGTGCTCCCTCCAGGCTGACCTTCACACGTACTTCCCTTCTTCCCTCTCCAGAGCTTTTGGGACAGGATCCAACCCCTGTCACTGGCAACTATAAATAGACTCTGTGCGCAGTGATTTATTAATATGTTGGCTGAAACATTTTGGCTTCCCAACACAAATCAGGTCCAAAATACGACACCAACGGGTCCTGCGTAGTATTTTTCACTCCTCTGATGCCAGGAGGGTACTCCAGGGGAAAGGAAGATCCCGGGATGGGCCTGCCCTGTGCTCCCCAGCGTACAGCTCTGCTTTGCTCCCAGAATCCCTCCTTCCAGCTGATGTAATTTGGCTGTTCTAATGAGGATAGGATTTTCAAGGACAGTTTAATTTGTGTCAAAGCCCCATCGAAAAGGTGGCTCTAGTTCACAGATGCAATTTAGTTGACAATACACAGGTGCTGGGGTAGGATGAGCCTGGATCCCGTCCCACAGCAGTGAGACGGGGCTGTGGGTGCCCCCAGCCCTGTTACAAAAGTGTGAGCTCTGCCCAGGAGAAGCCAGGGTGGATAAATGTGGCTCCTTGGGAGTGTGAAAACACACTGGCTTTTTGATTTTTTTATCCTGATCTACAGCCCCCATCAAGCAGTGACAGCTCAGAAGACAGCAGCTCTGAGAGTGAGGAAGACAGTGACGAGGACAGCACAGATGATGATGAAAACGATGAGCCCTTATCTCTGGAATGGCCAGAAACGAGGAAAAAACAAGCCATTTACCTTTTCCTCTTTCCCATTGTCTTTCCTCTCTGGAGCACTCTGCCTGACGTCAGGAACCCTGTAAGAATCTGTCTTCTTTCTGCTACTGGAGTCATTAACTGAGCTATAGATTTCCTCTGGGCAGGAGTCCCCAGCTCCATTTTTCCATGTCTGGAGCCTCTGCACACTTGAAGTGCTGATGCTGCTGCGGGGGGTGGGATAGGAGCCCCAGCTGCAGTGGAACGTTGTACAGAGACTTAATTTAATAAACCACAAATTCTAGCAGCTACAGGCCCGAAAAACAGAAATACAAATAGAAACCAGGGTCCAAGTTAAAGTAAATCAACTGCAGTGAAGTGTTTCAGGTGAATGGTTTTCACTGGGGATTATTAACTTTCCTGAAACATCTCTTTTTTTTTTTCCTTTTCAAACTTGCTTTCGACAGGACTCAAAAAAATTCTTTGTCGTCACGTTTTTTGGATCCATCCTCTGGATTGCTGTGTTCTCCTACCTCATGGTGTGGTGGGCTCACCAGGTGAGGGGCTTGTGTTCTCCCTGCAAATCACCAGTTCAGAACAAGTAGATGGAGAGAGGGAACAGCGTCACTTGGCATTTTATCTGATGAATTACAGCTGCAGTCATCCATCACAACAGTAGAAACTTTGTTTTGTTAGAACCCAAAAGGGAATTTCTATTTCCTTTTTTTTTTTTTGATTTGACAAAGATTCATTCCTTTCCAAGAGCTGCCAAGGGAGTTTGTGCATCGGTGAAAGGCAAGTCCAATGAAAGTACTGTCAAGATTTATCTTAATTCTGACTTTTCATTGATGAACGCTTCTGTGCAGACCATAATTATCCATTACCTAATTAAAATTCTAGGAAAATAAAGGGTCTGATTCTGGAAGCTGCTAAATGATCTCAACTCCCCCTGCCCTAATGTTCACCTGGCATTCTGGGAAACAACATGTTCATCTTGTAGAATCACCCCCACAATCTGTACTTAGTGATATATTGCACATGCACAATATAGCTGATCATGCCATAAATCCAAGCACTGTCATCTCCAAAAGCCCTCAGACCTTGCTTAGCTGATGTTAAACTTGGAGAGGGGAGAAGTGGACAACATCCAGCAGAGGTGGACTGAGGACAGAAGAGCTGTGCTGTAGCTGACTTGACCTTGCCCAGTGTTGGCATCACTGTGATCAGATTCCCTGCGCTGCAGAGCAAATCCAGGATCAACAGACACTCTGAAATTTAACTTAGTAAGCCTACAAAGCAGCAAAATGCTCCCGTGTTTAGGGGATTCAGAGTATTTTAACTCCAGTGTGGCACAAGCCCCAAAACTGCACGCAGCAATTGTATTCCCTGTTCCAATGCTAAGTGCTCTGCCCAATTTGTGTTGATTAGGTTGGGGAAACAATTGGGATATCAGAGGAAATTATGGGGTTGACCATCCTGGCAGCAGGAACATCCATCCCTGACCTCATCACCAGTGTCATCGTGGCACGGAAAGGCCTGGGGGACATGGCTGTGTCCAGCTCTGTGGGCAGCAACATCTTTGACATCACTGTTGGGTGAGTACCAGTTCAGTGCTAAGACATGCATTTCTTCTGAAGTACAAAGCTGGTTTTATTCCAAACATTATCTATTAATTTAATTTTAGCTGTATTTAAATGAAGGGCAGCTGGGCAACCAGTTCCTTTGAGAAAAAAAACAATCCCAAACCAAAGAACACCCAAACCCAGCCAGGAAAGACGAAGTGTTATAGGTCAGCCCACAGTCTTCACCTAATTCTGAATCAACAGAAACTTACCATTTTTGCAAGACAAAAATTCAAGAAATCTTTGGCAGACATCAAAGATTTACAGGCAGGAACAAGATCTGGTCACTCAGACATCCAGCTCCTGTGCAAGCAAGGGCAGGATCAGTGCCTGTATCATCATAAAGCATCAAGACATTTCTTTATTACAGCCCAAGACATTTAATTTATAGGTCCTTTCAGCCTCTTGGACTGCACTATGATAGTGGAAGCATTATCCAAATGCTATTTTGATACAAACAACATCTAGTTTAGATTTATGCTGAGCTACACTGAATGCAATCACAAATTTTTTCCCCCCTGTAAGACTTTGGAAAAATTGCTTAGTTATGATGCAGAAAATGAACTGCCTTAAAACATTTATTTCAATTACTTTTCTCCTTTACTTGCAGCTTGCCAGTTCCCTGGTTCCTTTTTTCTGTCTTCAATGGCCTCAGCCCCGTGGCAGTGAGCAGCAATGGTTTGTTTTGTGCAATTGTTCTCCTTTTCCTCATGCTCCTGTTTGTGATTATCTCCATCGCTGTCTGTAGATGGAAAATGAACAAAATGCTGGGGCTCACCATGTTTGCTCTTTACTTTGTGTTTCTGATCATCAGTGTGATGTTAGAAGACAAAATAATATCCTGCCCAGTATCTGTATGATGTCTGGACACTTCAGGATGAGCGTGTGAGGACACAGCAACATCAAAAGGGGGTTAAGGTAGCAAATGTTCTACTGAAAAAAAAAGAGGAACCAGAATAGTAACAAACTTACCGGGAATAAAATATCTTTAACATACTAAAAAATAAATAAATCTCAAGTGGTATGTCAGCCTCTGCTATTTTTCTTTAGGATCAGAACAGATACAATACCAAATAACGTTTATGCCCTTGCGGCAAAGGCTGATGTGACACAGATACATCGAGTTTTCAGTACAGCTGATCCCCTCAAGTTAATGGAGTTGATTTTCAGCACAGAACATTTACCCATGGTAGAAATTTTTCAGGAACACACTCTAAATTACTCAGTGGACTGCTCAAACTCCCTGAAAACAACGAACTTACCTTCAGTGGCAAGAGAACCAGCCCCTTAGGGCCGGGCCCCTACACAACTGCTCTGCTTGGAGTGGCCGCGTGGCCTCACACGCTCTGTCTCAGCAGGGAATCCTCTCCAGCTGCACTAAGCTCCCTCCACCTCTGTACCTGATCTTGCAGTGCAGACCCTAAAATTTATGTTAAGTGCACAAATGTGGTATCACCTGGATTTCCATCTTCCCACTCCAATGTAAATGGATCTGGGGGTACAACAGCACGTTACCACCGATCTAAACTGAAGCCAGGAATCAAATACTGCAACAAGAAGCTGAACTGCCGGGGGTTTGGTTTCATCCTGACACTAATCCCTGCTATTTACAGACTATTGTATCCAGCACTAATTCCTGTTGTTTGAACTGTTTTCTACACAGACATGGTGAAAAAATGCCACTGACAACAATAACTCTCTCAGGTTTGTTGAGAACACCTCACGGGAGCAAACAATGCAGCTAAAGAGTTGCAGACATTTCTAATCTGTCCAATAAAATGTTAATGAAAATAACCAGAAAGATTTTAAGCTTTTTATTGACTCACTGTAAAACTTTTTTTTTTTTTGGATGAGACAGAAAAAAAAAACCCTTAACATTGTGAACACTGACTTTGCATATTTTAAAGGAACTACAAACCAAAGCAAACATCCAACATACTGGTTTTTGGTAAATAAAATTTAAACATTACATATTTACAAATCTACAACCATTCATTTAAAAAGTGCTGCTTGCAGACTAACAAAGTACCATTTTTAAATCCCAGTGAGATAATATCCAGAAATACCCCTCTCTATTATTACTGTTTGCATCTCCCATTTGTCACACAAAGATTTTGCACGCAGGAATTTTCTCTTTCTTGGGGTACAAATCATTAAAATTTGCCAGTGGAAGTCAAATTCATCAGGCTGTAACTGTACCAACAGCAAACCCTCTCAAATGGGACACAGCAGTGTCAGAGAAACAGCACAATTTCTATTCACATTTCAGTATTTCATCTCCAATAATCATTCCAGTGGAACCATAAGTAAACCAAAATATATATTGCACTGCAAATGTAAAAACCTTTGTTTAAGGTTTTGGACATAAGCATTATTTAGTACACAAAAGGAGAAAATTCAGTTCATACAAAATTTTAAATTGAAAATATGTCTCAAATATTTTATTTATCCATCTTTGCAGTATTGGAAAATATAGTCAAATTGCTTTTCTAATAAAGGACAGTGAGATTTGAAAACTGTTTCAACACTGAATTGCATGATGCTTAAAAATTATCCACCTCAGGACCTACGTTTGGAACATTATGACTCGAATGAGGAAAATTTCCCATTTATAGTATATTGTTATCCCAACTCTATTTTTATATATTTCTACAGCGGACTGACTCGCAACAGACCTTATAAAACAATTCATTAAGTATAATGATGTCACTTGATGAGCTACTACATGATCTAGTAATTCGAAAGCACACCCCGATGAACATCAGCAATGCTTCAGGAGTGCCACGCTGGGGACGCAGGAATGTTGCAGGACTGCTGGGAGGCTGCACGGACAATCCCGTTCCTGGGGCAGTACCTACTGTCTGCTTAACGCTGCAGGACTGTGCACACACTGGAACCAAGTGGCAAAAGTGCTGGGTTTCTAAGTCTGAAGGCAGCTGGAAGTACTTACAAGGACGCTGGGACTGGGATGGGTCACCTGCACCAACACACCTCGGCAGCGCCGTGTCCCAGGGACGGACCGGGCTCGGCGCTTCCGCCACACCGGGACGGGGGGGAAGCTCGGTCATAGCTCAGTCCCTCTGAGCACCACGGCAGCTCTGGAAAAAGCACCTGCTCTCTCTCCTTCATGGCCTGAAGGTCCTTTAGTACAGTGGCTGCCCCAAGGGTAAATGGCACGGGGAGCAGAACTGCAGGGAGCTGGGAACACGACCTCACACACAGGCATGAGCTTAAATACACAGCAACGACTGCAGGCGGGCTCTCCGTGGTAATGCAGCATTCCCACTGCACAGAGCAGAGCATCCATGCACACGAAGGGCTACTCATGGGGAATGTGGTCAGGAATAGCCTGTTATTTCACAACAGTTCAGGAGAACGAAGGGGGGGGGTGGTGTTTACTATGTACCTGGGTGAGGAAAGCTCCGTTTCATGCTCAAGGGACACCGTACGCGCGCGCCAGCACAAAGAGCATCGCAAATGGTGCAAATAAATTAAATGTGACCAATGGTCTAAGGGTAGCATTGCTAGCTCCACCTCAGGGCAGGGGATACTTTCAGAAAGGTCAGCGACATAATTAGCAGCACGTTAGAGAAGAGACATTACCCGATGGAAGTTGTATCCTGCATCTTGCAATTATCAACAGCACGATGGAAGTTGTATCCTGCATCTTGCAATTATCAACAGCACGTTCCTGCAGCTCTGCGTGTTTTAAACCCTTTCTCCTTAGGGCAGCATCTTCGTATGACTTTACAGAGCTCTGGGAGGAGGTTACAGAGCTTCATAGCAGCATTACTTCTCGTGTAAACCTCCAAGGCTCGCTCTATTTCACTTAATAAAGTAAATGTGAGCTTTAAAGTTCAGCACTTTCTGCCTAACTAAATATTGCTGGTTTATTACACTTGCAAACTAAAGATGTTGTTTAAAAACACCTGCTGGTAGGCAGACTGCCATACAAAATCTAATGCAACAGCTGAATATTTAGAAATATTCTAACAGCAACAACTAAAAGAAATTAGAATTGGAAAATGCATTAAGATTACTTAAAATAAAGCTATTTGTTAAAGCATGATTTAATTTGTTTAGGGTGTTTTATACAGTTCAATGTCTGTTTTCCCACCTCCACACAAGACTTCTGATATTTTCCCTGTAGCCTACCTTCTGGTGAGGAGTTGCTATGTGACTGAGAGCACAGAACATTTCTTTAAATGTCTAGAACAAGAAAACATGAGGCAAAAGCCATGACTCCACCACAAGGACTGACACAGCGCTTTTCTTCGGAGGAAAAAAAGTTGCTTTGCCTGTGAAATAGAGACCAAACATTCCAAGCGCACTTAACTATGCACAGTAAGTTACATTCCCTATATATTCCCTGCAGCAGGCTTGCTGTATGCACTTCAGTTAAGAGCTTTGGGTCAGCACTGCAATGTGTCACGTTTAGTGTGTTTAACACAACCACCGAGACCCCGAACGCTGCGGCCTGCGAGGAACTCGCTGCGTTTGCTTTGTGTTCCATCTGGGATGAGGTGTCACACCAACAAATGCCAACAGCTGAGATGGGCTGATTCCATAGCAATCTGTAGGACTCTTCAACAGGCCTTCCCTTTCCTGGGGAGTGGGGAGGGAAGGGAACACGGGAGGAAGAGGAGATTTCTACCGAAGTGTTTTACAGAGACATCAGTGTGTTCATTAGTAGAGTTTTACAGAATTTATCATACCTTCCTTCTGATTGCTGTGGTAACATGTTTTCCAAGTGTGCATGAGAGAAATCCTGGATCTCAAGTACTGTCTAGGTGAAGGTTAACATTTTCTATTCTGCTTTAAAACCAATCACTCTTCAAAAAGTAACTGGACAAGTTACTATAAATAGCAGTGTACTGCAAAAAAAATAAGCACTGTATTGCTTATGCAGCAAGTCCATTTAAAATTCACTCCAGTAATTTAAAAAAATTAAAAAAATATCAACTTACTATAAACAATTTAAAATATGTATAATACAGCTTTGTATGCTCTTCATAACATCATGAATATTCTATGTAAACAATAGATTCTGAAGAATTTCCTTCGCTCACATTAGTTTCAGTGCATTGTTTCTGTCCACCTGTTACTTGTTTTTTTTTTGTTTTAAGGGAGCTGTAATCTGCTGTCCCAACCCAAAGAACTGATTTTGTTTAGAACCTCCCTTTCTACACAGCGATCTGCAGAAAGGACAAGGGACAGGGCAATGAACGTGGCCCGTTTTCCTCTCTGTCCGTCTCCACAACCGCAGGCAGGCCCAATTTCCCGAGGCCTCCGGCGCACGCGCGTTCTCCGACACTGAAGACTGAGATGTTCCTTGTGACTGAAGTGGTTATTTTACACAGGTACACACGGCAGAGATATCACCTCTTTAGCCAGGGGTATTCTAAAGGTACGGTTCTCCAAAAATCTTCCTGCATTCCATCACTCCAGTGCTCGGGGGTCTATCGCAGTTGTGAGTGTTCTTCACTTGATTGGCGGTGAGTCGGTCGTAGGCCATTTTGTACTCTCGGTCAAAAGCATCTGCAGGGAGGGAAAAAACACCTCCTAGTGCTCAAAACCACCACCCAAATGCCACGACAGCTGCATTTATCAGCAAAAAAAAAAAATCAAAGTCCTTTTTATTTGGCACTTTGCCACAGAGTGGCACACGTCTAATCTCCGGGTTAGTTTTTTTGGAAGCTGAACAACTACACTCATCATCTGTGCTCATTTGATAATTGACAAAACTCACCTATATCAATGTTATCTCTTCCCAGGGCAACAAGTGAAAGAAACAGTATTTCTCTGTAAAGGCTCCTGAAATGGTAAAAAAACAAGTTAATTTATATACTGCAACAATATATGACAAAACAATCTGTATTGAAAATAGATTGAAGAATTTAAAAATAAGTTATTTTTATAAAGAGGCATTTTGAACATAATTCCTGCTTGCCACCTCCAAAATGTTGTCATTTGTGACCTCTGGGGAATGCCCTGGATTCCCCACATATGGAATCACTCATGGGATGTCCTTAAGGCATCCACTGATGTGCTTGAAGTTGTACCAAGTGCACGCAGAGAGAAACATGTACTTAAGGCACTCAACCAGATTCCAAAAGGTGAGGAATTTCCTTTTCTGCATTTCTGTACTAGCTTGAAAAAGCAGGCAGACAAGCAAATAAACACCCTGTCAGTGCAGCAGCTGTTGACAAGACTGTTCTATATCCCAGCATAAATCAGTAAATCCAGGGAACAGAAACTCACAGGAAATAATTTTCACTAATTCCACTGCTAATGGAAAAACCTTCCTAAATATGAAATCTAACCTCTCTTAGCTCTTCTGTTCTCCACTGAAGACAAAAAAAAAATCAAATTTACCCTTAGACACTAGAAACAAGCCTAAGGTTTTTACTTAAAATACCCACTAACATATAAATAACATTTACTAATGAAATATACACACATACACACTCCCTACTTGATTTCATTCAGAGGTAAGAAAAAGAAGTGGATGTGAGGGGGAGAGGGAGAGGAAAAAGCAAGAATATTTTATAAAAAAATTTGAGAAACTAAGTTTGTGAAAGTTACCACAAAAAAAAGATTGTTTACCAGACTGGGTGATAAATTTGAGCACACTGATGAAAAGCAGTGCTTTTTTCTTTACAAATTCACATCACAACAGCCTCATTGTTGCCAAATTCTGCTCCAGGCCGCAGGCTGGTGCTCTTACCTCTGCCTTTTAATGTGTGGCCACTTGTTCAGCCTCTCCAGTATCTGACTCATGGGTCCGTACACATCGTTCATCTTGATGCTCTTCACCATACTCCTCAAGAGCTCCTGGTTGAAGGAGTCGTCATCCTTCTGCAGCAACTGCACCATTGGGTACTTCTGGGCTGCAAGACATTAGAAACGCTGTTAGAATAAATACATTCTTTACGGAGGGAGTAGAAAGTTGTTAGGAAAAAAAAAAAAAAAGGTGGGAGGCTACAGAAGCTGTGAGAACATCGACATGTATGTAGTGAACAAAAGCATCAGATCCAAAAGAATATCAGTATAAAACACAGAAAGCACACAGGAAAACTCAACAGTTGCAATGGGTCATGAGCTCTTTTCAGGCAGATGATCCAACACTGGCAACACAAGTCTTAGTAAGCAAATTCTGAAAATAAAGGCAATGAGCTAAGTGGATGAACTGCACACCTGAAACGTATTCCCTCTTATTCCTCCCTTCCCAATGAAGAAAAAGCCACTGGCAACACAGGTCAATGATTTGAAACAGAAATGCTGGAAAACTCAACCTGTTTGAGCAGTTTACTGCCCAACACAAACCACCCTCCCTCCCAAAACAAGTCACACAAAGTGAGAAGAGCAACACCAAACTGAACACTCACTCTCAAACAAAAGAGTGCGATTTTGACCTGCAAGACAAAAAGCAGTATGATCAAAACACAGTACTGTAGCGTGGGTGAGCTATCCACAAAGACATCTTTTCTCAACACACAGCCTTCAGTTGGTCAAAATGAAAACTGTTCTTAAAAAAAAAAAACACCACCAAAAAAACCCCACAAGAACAAAACTTACTCTGAGCATTCCACAAAATATACAGAGGCTGCCTCGGATCCTGATGCAATTTCATATTATCCCAGAGCATCTGAATGAGAACATATTTGCTGTCCTCTGACATACAGTTCCGTGGAATCTGAACAGGAGAATGCCCACAAAGGTATTTCATTACAAAGGAATGACAAAGGACTTCTGTATTTAACATATACCTTCACATCTACGGGCCTCATGGCAACAAGCTTTGCTTTTAAAACCAGAGAAAGCTAAATCTGAACAGGATTTACACAGTAGTTTGAGTATCTTCCTACAGCCCTAAAATCTAAATTTCCTCCTCCTTCTACTGCTTAACTACCCAAACAGCAGTAAAACCAACTACAGATTTATCCTCTCTGAAACTGAGGATCACAAATTACAGTTTGAGTAGTAGGAGTTAAACACATCCTGCTGAGCCCAAGTTCCAGAGTTTCACATATTTTCCTTCAGTTCACAAATTATTCACCAATTCAGGACTGGGCCCAGCATACTGTAGGACATTTGTAAGAGTTACTGGGTTACCTACTGATTTCCTAAATGGGAAAACAAGCCCTTCTCATATGCCAATGTGTCCATACCTTGGAGTTCTTGTTACAATGCTCAGAAGAAAGTATTAATCCTGGTAAGTTGCTGGGCAAGTCCAAGCGCCTGAAATACCAGACCAAATTCCAGAACACGATGGGATGATGATCCACAAAGTCTGCCACTGTTATTGCATGATCCCCTTCATTTTCAAGTAAGCTTTCAAGCTCTTTCCAGACCACCAGAGGACTGAGGTAAGGAACTGTTATAGGATCAGGACTAGGCAAGCGCCATTCCAGGCCCAAGGAATCCTGGAATAAAAAAGAGAAAATGCCTTGCAATGTAACCATCTTTACAAAGTCTCATAAATGCTTTTGTTCCCTAATCAGACACACCAACATCTAAAAGCTACAACTAACACTGGTTTAAATAACACAACCCCGTATTTCCTGTAATTTAGGAAGGTTAATCTGCTCTGTTTCACATTTCTCTAATCTATAGCATACATGAAAAAAAAGACTTTTAAGGTAGAAAAACTACACACTGTTGGTCCTTGCAAAGTAGCAGGCAGGCTACCAGTAGGAATGATATGGCTGATCTTCTGGTTTTCCTTCCCATCTTCTTCCAAAGGACCAAAAGTACTGATGCTCCTTGCCACGGGGTGACCTGTACATTCTGACCCGGAGGTATTTTGTCTTCTTCCTGAGGGGATCTGGATACTTCTGGCACAAACATTGTCACGCTGCTTAGATTTGCTAGCGGGGAGGAAAAAAGTAAATAATCTCAGCTTTTTGTTTTACTCTGAGTGCTCAAACACGTACACAGACAGAAATAAACTGGAAATAATTGACCTGACACTTCAAATTCTGCCTTGTCAGCCACCACACTCATTCATGTTCCAGTGCAAGTTTTATTCCTTGCACTGATGATGAACACAAACAGCCTCAAAGGAGTTCATAAAACTTGCAGAATTACAAATGCCAACATGAATTTTTATATCAGGGATGAAATGGCAGAGAAAACTTGATGTGGCCAACTAAGACAAGGGAGAGGCTGCAAAGAGATCCTCTCTCAGATCCATCTCTCCAAAGAGTGTCTTATTAAATTCATTTCAGTGTGTAAGGAGTACATGCATATCCCACAGAGAACCTGAGTGATTTCTATGCAGGAAACGCACATTTACCTATTTGAGTTGATATCCTCCTGAACTGACATCAGAGATGTAGTGAGGCCAACAGAGGCTGTGGTGTTACAGGACTTCCCACTCTGACTGGAAAAAAGGGATGGGACCTGCATGTTTTCCGTAGAAGGGCTGGACTTCAGAAAATAGCTGCAGGGAAAGAAAAAGCTTAATTTGATCTAAAAAAACCAAAACAAAATAACAAAAAACTCTTATCAGTAACGAGGGACAAAACTGAGGACAATTCAGACACTGCTCTTACCGTCCCGGCCGCCGAAGGTCTCGGATTTCTATGCTCAAAAAAGGCAGGAATAAGTTGCCACAGAAGGGACAGGTGGTGTTGAGGTTGGAATCATCTGCTGTCCAGCCTGCCATGATTTCCTCATCATGAACCAAACAGTCACAGGTCCGACAGCGTGAGCAGCTGGAGATGAGGACCTGCACACACAGGAACAGAACCCACTGAACATGGTCTCACAAATACTCTTCTTTCACAAAGCACTTCAAACTGCAGCCAAAATCTCTGCCCTCTGGTGAACACCCCTCACACCACTTGCGTACAAGTCCATCCTTTTATGGTTTCTCAGATTAAAACCAGTTACTTAATAATATTTTCTGTTAATAACGTGTCATTTGTAATCTGTCTGCAAACATTACAGTACAGGAATATTTACAAAGCTACATAAATTGTTATTAGAATTTAAACACTCTTCTGCAGTGACTGTCATTATTACACAAACGAGGGGAAAACAGGATGCTAATGAAAGAAAAAGGAATAAAGAGCCAAGCAAAAGCAGCCTAAGAGCAAAAAGAAAACTGATCTTACTAGAAGATACAACAAGAAATAGCCACTTCTCTTCTGTATTTTTAAACACAGTGCTATTTAAGGCCTGGTATTTTCACTTCAAACAAATTTATCTCCACAAGGGATTTAGATGCCTGAATGCAATGGCATCCAATTCTCAAACTCTTGAGAACTGAGGCTTTAAGGACCAAAAGATGTGACTGCAATAAAGACCTTTCTAGAGCAGGATTTGAAATCCAATCTACTCTATCACAGAAATACTCATCTATCTTTCAGTGGCTTAGTTTGAAGCTTTGGACTTTAACAGAGACTCAGGTAACATTTATATTTAAAGACACATGCTTTTAGTGTATCAATTAAAATCAATAAATCATCCTGTACCTCCATGGCATAGTTCTGGAACACGCTGGTACTGCTTGTACTGCAAGACGATATCAACTCTGATTTGTCAGGTAGAGGGAACTTTGAAAGAGAGCCTGCTAAGAGAAGAAACCCGAAGTTATTAGTTATTCAGAAAATGCAATTTTAGCAACTTGTTTTTCTGCCCAAACAATGCAGCAGTTCTAAAACGTGTGATGGAAGACAACACACTCGATTTCCCTGTAAGCCCCGCGGAGCGTGGGGCCGCCATCTGCCCAGCACCAACCAAGGCAAAAATAAAAGCTACCAACATAGAACTTCCATATGTTCAGTTTTCTTTGAGAACAACAGTTGGTGGTTTGGTAACAAGTTGTAAGTAATTCATGCCCGCACTTTCTGTGTGGACAAAAACCAGGGAAGGGTAAGAGGCGCTGCCTGTGACTGCAGACATCCCCGATCCTTGTCTTTGGCACAGTGGTGGAGCCAGGCTCCCCTCAGCCTCCAACCCATCCTCCACGTCCCACAAACTGGGACGCCAAATCCAGGCATGCTCTTCTCAGTGCCAAGTGGAGGGATGTCAGTACACAGATCTCCCTCTCACCCCCATTCTGCTAAACACACATTGTACCCCGTAACGGGAGCAGCACACAAACTGATCCCACAGTCACGGCCAATTATCCAGCACAGGGTAGGGAAAAGAACCTACAAAGTCTGCCTGAGAGTCAGCTTCAACGGTAGCTTACAGAAAATTATAACAATTTTTAAGATTTTAACTACTTTTAGAAAGCAAAACCAGACCAACAGAGTCACCATTAAAGTGTTTTAATATATGTGTTTTCTGGAGCTGTACAGCTTACACAAATAATACAGTATGAATACTCAAGAACCCAAAGGCCTCCTATTTGCATAGATGTAGCATCCAGAAACAGGATTTGTGCAAGTTATTCCACAAAAAAACCCAAACCAAGGACCTACAGTAAGAAAATCCATAGATATGGACATATCTGTATGAGTAATAGTTTGCAGGTAGGAAAGGAAAAATTCGCTCTTTCCACAAAAAGGACCAATCACTGGATGATCCCAAACTGAGAGTTATGGAAGAGCAGCTTATAAAACTGGAGTATTTGTGTTTTGCCACAGATGGATGAACGCAAGGCAAAAGCTTCTCTTACCACACTGGTCCAGTTGTTTAGCTGAGCCATCGTGGGAGGTTGAGCTTTCCAGGCTTGTCCTGCTGAGGCCAATTCCCTTAATTTCCGATGTGGCAGTCTCCTGAGGGGAAGCACTTTCAAAATCATTGCAGACATCTTCATCAGTGAGAGAAGTAGATTCTGAGTCCAGAGCTCCAAGAGATGAAACACTTGCTCGGTCTGAATTTTGATCCTGAGAGAAGAAAACAGAATTCTACTGAGAAAATGAATGGGAAGCAAAACTATTCCAGAAAAAAAAAAAGGGGCAGCCTTTTTTGTCTCAGTACATTTCAAGGCACGAACCTCCCTCCCTGGAAAATCCCAGATCTGTGTTCAGAACTGATGGCAGACAAAGGCAGGTTTCACTTTGGGTTAAACAGCTACACGAGAGTTTTTTTAAAGATTCTCATAATAAGTGGAAATGTTATAACTTTAATCCTGTAACTTTTTCCCGCTGTTGCTACGAAAGTTAGCAGCAGCAGCAGCAAGAACACATTAGGATAGGCCAGGCAACTGTGCCCCTCTTCATTGCTAAGGACTGGAAACAAAAGTTTTGGGTTGAACTGGTAGCAACAAAGAACATTCTGACAAATGACCTCAGATCAAAACTAGTCTTAGATCACTTTGGCAATCAATCCAAGCAGATTTCCCTTTTCTAATAAAAGCAATAAGAACATAAAACCAGTACTGTTTATTTAAGTGGGCTTGTTTTAGGCTAAAAAGGGAAAGCAGAGAAGTCTTCATTCTGTCAATACATTAGACTTATGTTTTCTCATTATACATACACTCAAAACCCAGGGTAGACTAAAGTTTTATTCAGGACAATAAAATAAGGGTCCTGGTAAATTAAAAGAGTGGTTAAAACAACTTAGTGTACATAGTTCATAAAGATATATGTCATTCAAATGGGGGATTTATCAGGTAAGAGTCAGTGATTAGAGCTTTACAAAGTTTTTTCCTTCATTTATAGGAACTTACGTCACAAACATTTACCTTTGAGGATGCAGCATACATTGCAAACTTGGAGTACCACTTGCTTGCTTTCTCTGCAACCCCTTTTCCAGCAGAAAACATGCTGCTTTTTAGGACATCAAACTTGGGCGTTAACAAAGTGTCCAAGTTGAATGAGGGTGATGACACCAGTGTTAATGCACTGGTTGTATCCTGTGGCTGCTCCCTGGCTGGACTGTTTGGGGAATAAGCTGGGGAGGACCAAAGCCTGTCCCTTGGCCTTTCTTCATTTTTTGGCTGGTAACTCTTGGATTTGGTAAGACTGGGTGGCCTTGGGGAGTTTGGGGGAAGGCTGGACCTCCGACAAGGCTGGATAATCGTGGGGCTCTTTTTATTTGCGTTTCTGTCATCGCAGGGTTTTTGCAGCTCAATGCTCGGGGCACGACTGGACAAAGGGCTGCTCATGTTGTTCATGTACATCACGATTTCTTCAGCCAAATCTCTTCTTGCAGAGGGAGTGGAAACACTTCTGTCATCCTCCTCCTCCTCCTCCTCTTTCTGCTGTTCTGTCTCAGCAACCAGCAGAGACAGTGGGTCAAACCCCGTTTCAACATCTGTCTTTTCAACTGGCTTTACTGGAAAGCTGCTTTTCCTCTGCAGCCTCCTGGATTTCTCACTGGAGGATTTCACTGCAGGCGCTGTTGGTGTTTCCGGTTCTGCATCCAGGTCTTCCAGATCAAAGATAACAGGAGACTCTGTTTTATCTGTAAAACTGCAATCAAAAGCTGCATCTTCATCACTGGATTCTTTCTCCAGGCTTTCTCTCTTAGATCCTAAAGAAGAACTTCTGATATTAAGAGTTTTTGGCCTTATGCTTTTCTGTAATGCACTAGACAGGATTTTGGCATCAGCTCCCAGTTTTTCAACCATTTCTCCAGGGTTTGCTTCCTGGTTGATTCTGTTCATCATGAGTCCCACCAGGCCATCCCCACTCAGGGTCCTGCTCCTGCTTTCCCACGGTATCTCCCTTAAATCAGGCTCAACTGCACTTTTATGTCTCCTTCTTAAGGATTTGCTTTTTATAACTTCTGTTTCACTGGCGTCCTCAAAAGATGATGTAAACAGCAATCCCACAGAACCCTCTGAAAAACAGATGAAACAAGGTGCTCTATCTGTTGCTGTACAAGAAAACTGAACAAAAGTACAAAGGAATGCAAATTTGCCTCATCTTTCAAACATTTTCTAAACACAGAGATGGAATTCACTATGTGTCGTGCTAGGGGTTGAAATGTTGAGCTGACCACGGTCACAACTTTTAGAAAGGGACAGAGACAATAAAACATTTAAGAGTGACTAAAGGATACAAGTCAAGAGTAATTTGAGAGACACCATCAAGGAGACCTGTGGAAATGTCTCCAGGTTTCTTTTAATTGCACTGCACAGAAACCTCTTTTCCATGCTGAAGGAATTTATTAGTTGCTGGAAGTTATAAGAGAACAACAAGACTTTGGGATTTTTTTAAGCAGATGTTAACTACAGCAAAAAAACAGAGCAAACAAGAAAAAAAATCTAGAAATGGAGAATATTCAGACACATCTTCCCGACACAACATATGGTGACTGTAACAAACTCACTCCCACAGACTTCACCAGCCACCGCCATCACACCAATAACATACTGGGTGTTTGGCGGACAACACAACTCAGTCTCACTACTCAGAGCTCTTTATGAGCTAAATGTATACACAAAACTGCACCCAAGAACCCAAATATTTTCCCTCCACTCACCCCTGCTCCCTTCTGCCATGGGATTGTCGACTGTGCCGTTGAGCCGCACGATGCTGGAAGCGGCTTTGTCCTCCCCGGAGCTGTGGTAGTTCAGTCGGGGCAGGCAGTCACCGCTGCCTTTCGTGCTCTCCACTTCTGACACTGCACACAGAAAAGCACAGCTCTGGGCAACCAAAACCACTTCTCCTCAGTCTCAAGTTCCCATCACCTGCTAGGATTAGGAGGCGGCATGTTGCACCCCTCCCGTGATGCACAGGCTGATCCTGCTCGGGCTGAGGTTTCCACCTCTGGTATTTGGATATTTAATTCCCAGCACGACTTTTGTAACTGGAAGTTCCATTTGCTCCTCTGTACAGAGCCCAGAAATCACACCAAGATTTGTGGTGGTTGTGGAGATTAAGACGCCCTTGTTCACCTCATCACTCCCATGACCACACAAGACAAATGAAGCAAATGTATTCACATTTACCTCTTTTAGACAGGAGAGACAAATTCTGTTGCAGGTGACTCTCCAAAAGAGAGAATTACTTCTCTAGAGGATTTCAAGCAACTTAAATATCATCATCAAGTTGTATCCAAAAGTGCAACACATTTTCAGCACATCATATTACTATAAAGAGCCACGAATGTCCTAATTATGGCTCCAAGTAATACAAGTTTCACCAGAATTCACACTTTGTGTCCTCAGAAGTTTTATTAAACCTAAATAACTTGTTTGTAATCCTGCATGGATGTTATCATGATCATGGGTAAGACAACTTTTCAAGCAAACTGAAGAAATGCCAGTGCTAGAAGGTTGTGGTTAAAACACTGAAATAACTTTACTAATTCCATATTTTCCTCATATTTTTGCACCACTTGACAATGGGATGGTTGACTCAAGTAGCAGGGGAAAGCACACTGGAAAATTTCAGCAGTTATATCATCAAGGGAACATTTATTAAGAAGAGTATTTTCAATGAATATACATGGGAATCTGCAGCAGTTACACCTTTTTACCCCACAATCTGATCTGTTATATGCCTGCATAACACTGATGCTGCTCAACTGCAGTTAAGGGGATCATGAGCAGCAGATGTAAAACCTGAAGAAAAGAACCCCTTTCTCATTTCTGAGGCATCTCGTAAATTTTGAGAATTCCAAGGAGCTGGGTAATTTAGATCTCTCAGACTTTCAAAAACTCAGCTGTTCTCCTCTTATGGGATTTATAGAGAAAACAGAGTGATAGGAAAGGCTTTTCTACAGATCATGCCTCTAAAGCAATTTAATTTTTTTAAAAGACAAAAACATTAGGCTATAATTATCATTAGGCCTTTCTGTTGCCATTATCACTTATTTCAAACAGAGAGGAGAAAAAAAAAGAACTGTAATTTTCAAAGTCAAACCATTAGACATCCAGAAAATTACATTTAGAGAAAGAACTTAAGGCAGGGCATAAATGGGCATTATCACACACACCCAGTGTAGAAAATCAGCTGTCCCACTTAGCTCTCGCTGAAATCCCTATTTATCCCAAATGAACCAGATATCTGTATTCACAAGATACATACAAGAACTGGAGTCACTCTCTCTCTTGTCCTCCTTTTGCTCTTGGATGTCTTGGAGACAAGTTTTCCCTTGCTTGGCTTCTTCTTTAAATGATGTGCTATTGCCAGGGTCTGGAAGTCCCTCTATCAGAGCAGGGCGATGGCAGAATAAAGACAATTATGCTATTTAATACTGTGACATTGTTAAACAGAATAAATTGAATATCCACAGCAATTCAAAGGCCTCTTATCAAGTACATTCTAATTAACAGCGAACATTTCACCACACACGCACAAAAAAGATAAAAAGGATTGGCTTACTTTTACTGTATAAACATTGAAGTGATGCTTTACAGGATGAAATTAAAGGGTAATTGGCAACATTTCTGATTAAATACTGAACTAAAGCACTGCTTGGCTTTGATTCTGTTGCCTGGTTTATTTGATCAAAATGTCACATCTTTTCAAGAGCTCTAAGAGGCATCTAAACATTGTTTGATTTTAGCATAGTTAATGCATCTAATTCTCATGGGTTTATTCTAGAAAGCAAAAAAACCTGAAACAATGCAGAGCAACCATGAGCCTGTGTGCAAAACAAGATTAAAATAAAAATAGCGTCACCCAAAAATAACCCCTGCAAATATTCAAGACACTTATGAGATCATTCTTAAGGTAAAAACACTGCCCCAGGTATGACCAATATAGTCTGAGTGATTTCAAGAACCAGATTTACTTAACACCAACACGGTGACTCATCTTCCCGGGTGTTACAAAGCAAATTAACTGAGCAGATAAACAAGCATTTATAATGGACAGAAATTAAGGGAGCATTTCCAGTCACACACACTCCATGTCCTTCATCCAGGTCAGTCCCCAGCAGTCCCCCAGCAGCAGGGGATTTCTCTCCTGCAGTTTAGGTGGTATCAGCAAACAGCTGTCCCAGATCTCTACAGAGAGGGTAAAAACCTTGCAGGTTGCTATTGTAAAGATAGCCAAATATTCTGGAATTTATGGACAAGTGTTTGGGGTTGCTCGAGGAGTCAGCACACATTCTACCTATGTGCTTTGATGCAAAGTAATCTCAAAAAAAATCAGGTGATGTCAAAAGCAAATAGTATTAATTGCATAAATGGCAGTTTACCTACGGAAGGACTAATTACACTTCCTTGTTTTACGTGGTCTGAGTTGCAACCAGCACCGCTAAGCTCTCATATGATGCTTTGCACGGCTGGGTTTCAAAAAAGTGGTTTATCAGGAAGGTCACCTTGAGGAAGAACAGGCAGAAATAAAGCAAACCTGTTCAAGGTCATCCAGAAGGTTAATGATAGAGCCAGAAGTAGGTCTGAAGTCTCTGGGGTCTAAGAGAAATAATCTCGCCATAAGGCCATCATATCTGTTCTGTTCGTCAGGGCAAAGATTTATCTGGACATATTTGGAATCACTGAAGGACTTTGAAAGATGAGTCAGACGATCTTTATACATTTCCGTGTGTATGTTGTAAAGGCCTTCCAAGGTCAACTACAACTAAACCAGATCGCTGGCAGTTTACAATGTATTATCTTGCTTTACTGGCAGTAACTTATAAATACCATGGAAAGCAGCACCTATGGAAGAGATAAACTACAGGCATGGCCACAGAACCATTTGATGTCCACATCACACAAATCTTGGAAGGAAAGCCTCAGATGATGTACTGTATTATATCCTAGGTAAAAATAAAAGTTACCACTGCAGTTGGTACACAGAACCTGCAAACAGTACTGCAAACTCAAGGACTAGTTTTATAGTTGCCTCTTAACTTCGATCAAAAAAAAAAGGGAAGGGAAAAACAAAGAAAAGTAAGGCTGGACAGAAGCTTCTGCCAGTTATGAGACCGGTTATTGTATGACTTTGGGTAATTATCACCAATTTCATGTTCATATTGTCTCCTGAACAGCTGATACAATAAATAAATAGGAGATTTACAGATTCAAAGACAAAAAGAAGAGACTTTTCTAAAAATTATGCAGGAATTATTGTTTTTTCTCTAAACCAGTTTTATCAAGCTCACAACCAAAAGATTTTGGGAATAACTTTCTTATTAGGATGGAAATAAAAAAAAGAGAAGGATGGGAATACTCTACCAGGATGTGTATGTGCAGTGCTGGCTGGCAGCTTTTTCAATGCTTTTTTAAACTGGGCTATTCCTAAGACAACATTCCGGATTTTCATCCACAAGAAGTAGCCACCTCGATTGCTGGAAGGCCAGGTGCTCTCCAGAACAGCCTAGTTTGGAAACAAAGCCAAATAAAGCCATTAACTTAAATTCCAAACTGAGTTTCAGTTATACAGGAGATTTCTAAACCTACCAAAAGAAAGACCGCACGATTAATCTGTCGTGTCTTTCTTCCCATTACTACAAGTGACAGAATGGCACCTGAACCACTCCCTTAGTTTGCTCGCTTCTATTTGCCTGGATAAAAATGACTTTTTTCCCCCCTCCCTCCATCCTGTTCCAAAAACTCTCACCTTGTTGTAGTAGCCGTAAGTGATGGCATTGGGGTCAATGCCAGCCTTCTGCATCTCAAAGAGCACCCTCACAGCCAGCACAGGCTGCCCATACTGCCCACAGAGCTGCATGAGGACCCGGTAGCACACCTGGAAATACAGTGAGTCAAACGCGCGTTCCCCTCAGCAAAACCCACGGGCCGCCTCTGGAATTTCGGGGTTGGCTGGTTTTACCTCGTCAGGTGGGTCTATTTTTTTGGTGTGCATTTTCTGCAGCACATCATAGGCAGTTCTCAGAGCCCTGACTTTGGAGTGGCAGACTTTGACATAGGCAGGCAGGCAGATGAACCAAAGGCCGTAGCAGTGACGCAGCAAACACCTGGACCACATCTGGGGGATGGACGAGTACTTCTTAGCAATCTTATGTGCAGATTTGATTTCCTGGAAAGAAACACGGATTATTTGTCTGTGTTTCTATATACATGACACAAACTTACATGTTGAAAACTGAGCATGGAACATTACACCTAAAGAAAACGCAATATTAATATGAACAAAGCAGTCAAAGCGGGAAAGAAGGAAAGCAGAGTGAGTGATAACAAAACAGCTGCTGTACAATATTCCGGTGATAAAACCTTGCATCTCTTTAAATTGCTGCCCATTACTTTGAAGTTTAGGCTTTAAGAGAGCCCTGGAGAACAGATGTGGCAGCCCTACAGCTGGCAGGTGGCAATGTGAACAGGGGCCCTGTGGGATACGCTGCAGACAAGCAGCACAGTTAAACATCCAAAGAACAATCAGCACAGCGACCCTGCAGTCACTGAATCGGTGAAGAACCCATCAGGATTTACAGCCACACTCAACCTGGCCCTTCCCAAAGCACCTCATGCTCCAAGAATACCTGCAAGTACCTGTTTAGTTCTCCTGAACATTGGAGATGGGCTGTTGGGGCTGCTGGCTTTTGAGGACAGTTTGTTATTTGGTGCTGTGAGAAATCCTTCAGGTCGTTCAAACAGTTCTAGTTTCAGCACTGGAAATCCATTATAGCTGAAAAAGAAATGCAACACTTAAGGCCTGTAAGTCAAATCCAAAGCAAACATGTCATATAATAGCAAAGGAAATCAATTACACTTGCACCAGAAGCTTCACAGGAAATAGAAAACTCTAAAGTAAACCTTTAAAGACATTGTTGACAAAGTGGTTTACTAATCCCTCTGCATGATTTCACATGCCTGCACAAACAGTCTCTTAACCTGTTATTCAGCATAAGCAACTTAAATTGATAAATACATTGCTGTCATAGCATTTTCTTTAATTAATGTGTCAAATGCATTAGTATTGATTCTAGTTAAGAAAAGAAAATAATCTGTGTGGCTAAGTCCCTAGTGAGCATCACATGACAGAGGTTTATAAAAATCAATATGAACAATATCAAACTATCTAAAATATTAAGTAAGATTAGATATGAGAATGTTTCTCAGAATTAACAGGGAAACTAACAGACAAACCCATTTGACACAATTACTGAATTGGTAACACCAGTTTTCAGTAACTCTGTGACATGTACTCTTTCCAAAGAGTATCTGCAGGTTGTATCACCATCAATAGTAGCAGCAGGCCAACAGACTGGGTCCAATTATTTCAGTTTTAAGCTTAGAAGGTGTCAACAGCCAGCACACCATGTGCTGGGATCACACAGCCAGCTTTATCATCATTGCTTCCATGTGTACCCACACGGAATTAAAACTTCAGGAGAGCCTGCGCACCAGGCATTTTACAAACGTGTTTTTACCTGAGCTACGCAAAGGGACGGGAAAAGCTTCGCCACAAGAACCGAGAAACTACACTCTCCCAGGGCAGTGCCAGGATTTTGGGCAGCATCCCGCTGTGTGCTGAGCTCACCTGTACTGCAGAGGGTGCTCCTCCCCGTTGGGCAGAGGGGGGATCTCGGGGGGCGTTATGAAAACCGTGTGCTCGCTCTTGTAGGACTCGTCCAGCTCGATCAGCCGCGTTTCCCCGCTCTTGTCCATGTCCACCTGCAGAAGGGGCGTCAGCAGAGAAAGGTGCTACCAGCGGCATTGCATTTTCTGCTGTTAACAGCTAAATGGTCAAGGAGGACAGTCTGTGCCTGCACCAAAGCAAGGACACCTTGCACAGTTGTATTGAGAGCTCTGAGTGCTGCACCTGTTTTGTAAACTGTACCCCAACCCAATAATCCAAGTTTTATGATTCAGTCTGAATTGACCGTTCTCAGCAGCACAAAGAGACTAATCCTTCTGAATAAATTTCTACAACTATGTTTCCAGCTGCAGCAGTAACTTGAAATCTATTTTCAAGAGCTCTTTTCTAGCCTATTTTAATCACTGAAAACAATACCAAGCCTTATCCAATTGTCTGATGTACACAGAATCTACACACACCACCATGCAGCAACTGCAGTCACAGAGTCATTAGTGTCTTGATTATTTGCAGAGACTGCACAAATACACATGCTTTCAAAGAGATAAGGGAATAAAAACGCGTGACCTTACTAAAATTAAAGGGGGATGGATGTAACTTTGGTTTTCTAATTTGAATGGTAACCACATTACAGCCGAATGGGACATTATTTCAAAGAAATGAATAAGCAACCTGTGGAATCCAAGACTGCATGTTTTTCATGCCTTAAGAGTTTGGCAACAGAGAATTAATGTACAAGAAGCGGCATTTTCCACAGTTATCTCCTTCAGTGAGGTGCAAACATATCAAGTAGTTTCAGTAAAATTCTTGAATATTTAAAGTTTGATAAACATACAAAGAGGTGTCCTTAATTACACATTTTGCTGCGTGAGACAGATGGAAAGTATTAACAAATTGAAGCAGCCAAGGAGGAAGAACATATGGCTGCTGAGAAGCAGCAATAAACTAAACCTTGCTTGGCAATTTAAATACTTCTAAGGGTGTAAAAACCCCACAGCTACGAGTCTCACCAGTGAAATATAATCCAGCCAGTTGCTTAAATATGTATGGAACTGAGATAATTTTTGAATTCCTGGGAAAATGAAAACTTGTGAGACAATTAGCCTGGCTCCTTCAGTCAGCAAAATGGGTAATCAATTACAATTACAATCTCTGCTGCTGCTGTCTAGGACCAAATAACATGGAGAACAGATTACTCTTCAGCTTAAACTGTTCTTCCAAATTATTCGAGGCAGGGCTTAGATGATATTTCATAGATAACTAATTTCACAGTATATGAAATTTGTCTCAACCCAGTGGCCTGTAACTGCCCATAAGAAAGCGCTGTATCACCTTCCAACCCATGACATCATTCCTTCATGCCTACCCTGCCAGGTCCTGGGTCACCCAGAGAAAGGCATTAATACATAAGTAAAGACTGACTTTATTGGAATAATTCAGTTTCGGTATCTGGTCTTGGCTAAAGCTCCGGTGGGTACAGCAACTCTTGGTATACTTCAGTATTTTACTTTGCATGTTACTGGTAAGCAGAGTATCAGAAATAAGAGAAATTAAGAAGCAGGAAGGAGAAGATGAAGCAAATGTATCATTGTTCAAAGAAATGCTCCATGGGAACCCTCATACCAACGAAAACCTGGTTTCACAAGCAATTCTAAATGCACAGTACTGTCAGTGCCTCAGCTGCCCCACAGTTACCACTGGCATAGGAGCAGTTGGTCCTTGAATAAAACTGAATTAAATCCTCAGTGCCACAAATAGAAGTTGGAGAAGTACAAGTGCTTCCTGTAAAATTTATCCTCACAGCACTGTCCTGAGCAGTTTGTTACTGTGGCAAGAAGCTGTTCAGGGCATCAAGGAGCAAAATAACTGGAACAGACAAGTCTGTTTCAGCTGTAAGAATGGCTGCTTAACCTTTAGAAAAGGGTGAAGCCCCAACAGCTGCACAGCTTATGTGCAGTCTCACAGTGCCAGCACCAACCTAAGCATCATTTTTTTTTGTTTTGGAAGAGCTGTTTGAATGCCCAGACAAGGTAATTTCAGTGAGGGCATCAACTTCAGCACCCTCATAAACCATTCTGCGAAATGAAATTTAAGAAGCAGAATTTAACACTTAAAAAAGTCATTGCATTCTGAATAAAAAAATCTTATTTAACTCTGTCCAGAGAACTGAACTGCAGCACAATGGGAACCAAGCACAGCTCAATGGTTCACTCACTGGGGTATTTCTGTCTATGAGACCTTGTGTTTCTTTAAGCCCAAACTGGCACAGCAAAGCAAGTGCTACAGGTTGGAGGGTTTTGAACTGAGCTATAGGATAATTGACTCCACATTACAGAAATGTTTGCAATTAATTCAATTTATAACGCATGAATTCCTGCAAGTCATGCTGCAGAACTGGAAAGCAGAGTTGTGAGAACTACTCCTACTGAAATATTGAGAGTAGCAAAAGCCTTAAAGAGCATTAAACAGCATTAGACTATGCTATTACATCTCCCTCGAACTCAAACTTTACTTCTTTCAGATTTCTTTTCAAAGCAGCTCTTCTGCACTTCCACATTAGAGATATCCATAAATATGAAGTGTAAATAGCAGTTATCAGTTTCAGCATTAATTCCTACGGAACAAACAGCAGGTGACCTACTTTCCAGGAAATCCCAGATAACTGCACTCTGTTTAAACAGCAGTGTCCCAGAGCAGCGTGACAGGTAGCCTGTAAGATGGCAACTGGGTGTAATACTCATAAAAACGGGGATGTAAGATTGTGGTTTTCAGTTCAGCTCCTCTTCTTGCACTTCTCGCAATGGGACAGTATTTCAGAAGATTACATATATGTGAAAATCTGCCACCTCTGATTTGTTCTCATTTTATTTACAGTCAAGAATTTGAGGCAGAAAATGAAACAAAACCTGACAAACAAGGATAATGGAAGACTACAGCGACTGGAAGAAAGGGAGTAAAAGGAAAAATGTAAAAAGACTTGCACTTCAAATACATTCTGCTGGTACTGCACCAGGTAATGTAACCACCAGCAGAAGTTCAAAGCTCTGTGCACTCCACGACTTACTTTATCCACACAGTCATCAAAGAAGGCAAGGCTGGCGTCCTTGTCGCTGACAAAGGAACACTCCTCAATGAAGCGAATGAACATCTGGGTTTTGGTCATCAGGGTGTAAAACTTCTGATGGGAACGGTCCCGGCTCTTGAGGAAACCTGTAAAATAAATCAGAAGCAAGTCAGAATGCCTGGAACAGAAGAGCTGACCAAAAAGCCACCATAAATTCCGCTCACGAGCAGTAACCTCTCTGCAATCTTTGCCACTCCACGTCATTTTGTCTGCACTTACATTTTCACCATCGTTTACAACACCAACACATAAATGTTTTTATTCTTTATGTAAGAGAGAATCTAAACTGATAAATTAACATGCACAAACCAAGTTTGTAACTTCTCACCTTGCAGTTCAAAGAGAGAACTTGCATCCGTGGCTGTTTCCGAGGGTGCCTCCGTTATCGGCCTGAGATAAGACCTGTAACCTTTCAGTATTGAAGCCATGAAACACAGAAATGCTTCCTGGATCTCCAAATCCAACAGATGCAACTTTTTCCCGGAATTAAAATCATAGTCATTCATTGCCAATTCCATTAATGCATCTTCTCTTGGTCGCTGTTGCACTGTGAGCAAAACAACATTATAATGGTTTCCTTCCCCCCCCAACACTGGTAAAAAATATTCTCTTTATCCTCCTAAATTCACTGATTACTGAACCCCATTAAGTTCAGACTACATTAAAATATGTGCTAATTCACTCATGATATGAAACAATGGATTCTGCTTGACCTTATGTACCTAATGTAACACCAAAGCAGGATATACTTATCTTGTAACTACTGAAGCAACAGAGCTTTAAAAAGCCTTAAGAAAGCTGGTTGTAAAATCTATCCAAAAACTGATTACAGAGACATATTTTAGGCCAAATACATAGTTGGGATGTGTTAGTTGGTATTTTTTAACAGTGCCCTCCATTTCAAAGTGCTCCTGAAGAGCAGATAATGCACATTAAATACCTATATACCCACAAAACCACCGCCCAGATGTAAAGTGGAGCCATTAAAACACATCACGCTGCCAAATGCTGCAACAGAAAGAAAGCTTTTGCAAAAAAGATCTAGAAAAACCTCTGTTCTTAAATTTAGGTACTTGTATCAACATTTCAAAGCTAAGACTTCACTACTACATGTAGAGTATGGGAATATTCTCGTAATGTCTCAGCAAAGTGCAAGGATGGTTTCATTGCTATCTCTCCACATTTATATGTAATTACAGCCAACCTTACACTGATATCACATTTAAGCAACCTACTCTGCAATAAGAATTTAAGATCACTACCACTCTCATAGAGAACATAAGGCTTAAATTCTTTTAGCAAAAAGGTCTAACAGTAAAATACATCAAGATTCTGAAGCAACAGGTAATTTTCATCACCTATCAGTTACACCTTTCCTTGTGCAGCACATCCCAATAAACTTCTGGTTTTGTACATTCTAATCAGGACACAACTAAATTCCAGTGACCTCAGCAGCCAAGAAGGTGTCAAAAGCCTTTAAAAAGAGTGGTTCATTTTAATGAATTTCACTAACATCACCTCTATCCATTTTTCTGCTTCTCACATCAAGGTTCAATAAACCTTGCTCTGCAATATTTGAGGGTTCTATCAACAACCAGGTTTTACTTAGAAACGTAGAGTAATTGTGCCTTAAACATTTATAAACATTAGGGGTTTAAATGTGTTATTATAATCTTAACATTTTAGGAAAAGTATTGTCAGCTTGAGTGTCAAAGTTACCTCAATTGTCAAGACATGAGAAGACTTTGAAAACAAAAAAAGGCCTTTATTAGTTTCTGGCCTCCTGTACTAAAAAAAAATGTTTAGTGCAATTAAATCAGAACACATTTAATTAGCCATTTATCTCCTAACCTGTCACACACACATCCAACAGCAATCTTACTATTGTATTTCCTACTCACATTCAGCCAGTTGCTGATACAAAGTATTTAAAGTGTTCATCAGGTTTTTACAAGGTTTCTTTGGTAAGATCTTCCATGCAATAGTTTTTTTGTCTCCGGTTCTGGAAAGAGAAAAAAAAAACAAAGTATGAGGGTACACTGGAATGTGTTCAGGATATTCCACCCCGCCAGAGAATGGGAGAATATACCAAGTTTGCTCCATCAAAACAGGACTGAAAACCAACTAACAAAGTCAAATGTGATTTACTATGTGGAGGTTGGATCAGAACCACCCAACCAATGCCCCATATTTCAGGATGATCATTACACTGCCACGCTCCAGCACTGAAATCAAGCCAGTTACAACTCACAGAAGATGGATTAATGGTATTAATCCCCTGTCATTGCACCAGCAACCACCACTCATGCCACGATCTGAGCTGTAATTACTTAAATTGCATGGAGAGAGTGACTGGAACACTTGAAGTAAACCAAAATTAATCTGATATGGTAATTGCCTTCTGTTTGGTGCATACAGATTTGGACTTAATTACATCATTATCATGATAAAAAAAATTCCAATGTTCTTTGTCAAGAGAGCACCAAAAAGCCTCATGGCATTTTAAATTATAAAGCTGCAAAAGTCGTAAACATCTGATTGATACTTTTTTCCCTATGATGAAACAGAATTAACACGTTCTAAGAAAATGCACAGAAAAATCAGTTAAAAGTAGAATGAAAACAATAACTAGAAATAAATTACTTTCAACTAGCGAATATGTAGTTAATTAGGCAAACACCTGAAGAAATGTACAAACATGTTCCTCTTGACCAAAAAGTAGTAAAGCCAAGATCATCCCAGCCTAGCTTGAACTAGTTCCTAAAAACTCCAGAGCAGAACTGCTACATCAACTTGGTGCCATCACAAAATCCTTAACAAAACTTCCACTGACAAATACCTAATACATGGAACCTTCTCTAAACCTACACACAACTGCTGAAGCAGAAATAAACCCACAAATAAGAAAAAGTTTGGGGGTTAGGCACAGTAATGCTGAAAATCTGCTACCAAGAGGAGGATGGTACAAAGGAATACTGAGCAGAGACTGTGAGATTGTTACACCAAGTATACACTGAGTATATTCACACTACACTGAAATGCCAGTCTAATTCTGAAATGACAAGTTTAATTCATTTGTGTGTATTAGAATCTTGAATCAGAAACCTTACCATCTTTTTTTGTATCACCTCAACACAAAGTAATAATTCTTTGCTTTCAATATCATAACAATAGAACGTTTCCCAGTGGTTTTAACAGTGCACTGCTGTCCCTTACAAGTAATTTAGATAGTAGATTAATTAGTGTCACAGAAAAATGCAGCACTCCACACAGTTATGAGCAAGTAATATTATAATATTGTTATTTCAGTTTGTTAATGATGGCATGATCTTAAGGCTTAATTAAGACTCTCTTACCGATGACAGTTCACAACCCTAATTCTCAATGTGAAGTTCCTGTGTTTCATATGGAATATGATTTAATTGTTACAATTTTCAAGCAGATGCCCATAAAAAGAGATTAGAATTTCAACACTGAGAAAGCTGATCATGAAAAATGAAAATTCTCCTCCAGGGACAATCAAGTGAGACACAATACGGTTAATCCAGGAAAAGTGCTAATGTGTGCAATAAGACTTTAATGTAATAGAATAAAAGGCAATAACGTGCCATGATTAGACCTCCACTCTGCTGTGTTGAACAGGAGACATCTCCAGCACGCTCATTTCAAGAGGGATGAAATAGTACAAAGTTCAGAGGTTTAAAAGAAACAACCCTCCAAAAGGCTACTTTTTGACTTTGAAAACAGGAAGCAAAAAAAAAATTAACACAGAAGAAAAATAGCTGCTTATTAAATACTTACTGAGAAATGGTGTTGGTGTCCAGGTCAACACAGCTCACATCTGGAGGGGGGTCATAGAGATCAAAGTATCTCGAATCAATTCCCACTATGAACGGGCAAGGGGCACTTAACACGTCTGCCAGTGCCAGGGGACAGAGAGGAATATATGGGCAGGGCCAGTGGAAGGGGAATATCATCTTGGAAAACACACAGAGACAAAACCGCAGGTTAAACGTGTGTAATACAGCCTGTGCAAGTACAAACCACGCTGCACTAACTTCAACATTATTTAACAAGGCAGATAATTCTTACCGGAGATACAGACGCAGATTATTAAATGAAAAATGCACTCATTTATCTAAAATTCCTTAAGAAAAGCTCTTCAGGAAAGCAGAGCGTTCAGCAGAGATTGCAAAGCGTTGCTCAGTAATGACAGGCAGGAAAACTACGTGGATTTAAAATTCCACAGGAGGTAATACAGTGCTAGTTGGGAAAATCAGGAATTCAAGTGCACTGTGATGACCAAACAACACTTATTTACAATATTGACATACAAAGAACCAACAACTCTTTCCAGTTACTCTTTCTCTTCTGTCTTTGTAGGATATCATCAGCAACATTAATTTTTCCTCTTTAGTGATCTTTTATTTTCAAGCAACCTTGAAGGCCAACAGCACTACTCCAAAGGACCAGATTGTATCTCAAACCCTTTCTTTTTTCCATTTGCAGGTCCATGACTAAAAGCCAATACTTACAGAGACTAATGCCTCCGTGACGCTCGTGAGGACAGAGGGTCTCAGGGAGTGGATAAGGATTTTATGTTCTGTCACAGCAAACACAAGCAGAGTCACTGCATTCTCAGGCCCTAAATTCTGAAGTAGTGTAGAGAACTTGCCTCCACTGTTACAGGATATAAACACAGTACAAACACGCTGGTGAGTTACAAGGCACAATAGAAAAGGAAATGTTCAGTAACAAAATAAGTGTAAATCTGCAAATATTTCCTTTTACGAAGATTACTTGGTACGCTTCACAGTTCAGTGAGGAATGGTCCCTTCCCAACAGCAACCATAATTCCCTGAGACTCTTTAACCATTGGGGACTATTTTCAGGACACATGAATGATGATTTTTCTCTTTGAGAAGCAATTTACAGGGAGACAACATGTCTTCCATTAATCATTCTCCTGTACCGAGACATGAAGGTTAAAACAGTCACAGAACTCCTGAATTCCCTTGTAATCCAAAAGCTGCAACTCCCAAAAAGGGGATCTAACAATTTATATTCTGCCTCAAGAACCACTACAAGTATTTGAAAAAACCTTCCATATATTGTTAATTAAGAATGTATCCTTGTTGGGTCTAATCTGAACGAACTCCAGGGACACCACCTTCCAAAGGCACCAGACAAGGCGAGTTAATTTACACAACTGCAACCCAAAGTACCAAATCTCTTCCAAGACATAAATCAGGACACATCTCACAATTTACAGAAGATGCTGCTACTTGCCTCAGTGGGAGGGGTGATGACACAGGTTGGCTGAGGATCAGGTTATCGTGTGGAGATAGCTGGAAAAAGATTTTTAAAACACATTTTTTTAATTCTGAACTTTGGAAATATTTATTGGAAATCACACAACTGTAAGAAAGAACTCTAAAAAATAATTTCAGTTAAGCTGGAACCTTGTACATCCCAGTCATACAGCACTGTAAGAAGTGTTGTGCAGTGATATGCATCAGGATCTTTTAGTAAGAACTGGGCAAAGCACAACTTACCTTTCTTGGTCTGACTGAATATATTGCATGTTCATACAGAGGACTTTAAACCACCTAATGCTGCAGAAAACTGAATATATTAACTGCTGAAAAATGAAGCCCTCTGTATTTTAAGGGTAGTGAGGACCCACAGTTCATACACAGCTTTCAGGGCCTGGGGGAGATTCATTCTGGATTTCGGGGAAAAGAGATGGACAACAATTCATGCAGGGGAGAGATGACAGGTCACCATGTAAAGTCATCTCTTTTTCAGCAGACATGAGAATTAGGCTCTTGACTGGTACAGACTGCTCAGCTCTGACAGAATCTTTAAAAATTTGCATTAGCTGAGGATCCAAGACAAAGATCCCATGAATTCACATTTCTTTCTTACAATGACATGACATCAAGCAAACTCACATATTCACATATATATTCAGCATGCCTGGGAAGACTCATCAGTACAACACCAGCGACACACAGTCAGTTTATCAAAGCTCAGCTGATGTTTTCAGCCCCAGGAAATCCAAGGTAACAGACACTTATATTTTTTATTGTATAAAAGCAGTAGTAACTCAGTAACTTTTACAACTAAGCTGCAAGTTCTGACGACTTTTAGTAACGTTTCACTTTTGTTTCACCTCAGACCCAGAGAGCTGTGCCTGGAGACTCACCAAACATTAACTGGAATTAAGGAGTCCCTGCAATGCTGCTTCCCTGCATGTTTCACATTGCAGAGCTGACAACGGCTGCTGCACCACCCCACTTCCCTGACAGATGAGCATGGCCACACCACTCCACATGCTGGATTTGTCTTCCACTGAGTCACCTTGTGACCACCACCACCATTAGCCTGCTCAGTGGAAGAATTCAAAGCACTCATTTTTCAGCCTGAGGCAACCTTCATAAACTACTCCCAGAAAAGAAGCATCAGCCTGATGTCCTCTGACTGCAGTGTTTCAGCAAAGGCAGATAAACACAATTAAATCTCTACTTGAGGAGCACGTCTCCCTCGGGCAGAAGGGGCACTCATTGCCCCCATTCTCCAGAGGGAGAAACGTTACTCTGTGTGCTCTTCAAGTCTGCAGGTTGTGAGAGTGTCATTAGCACAGGAACATCTGTGCAAGAAGGGGATGTAGGACATGGAGAGCAGAGTCCAGCAGATTTCAGGTCAGAAGGAGCCCATCAACAAAGGCAGCTACAAAACGGGAACGTTCCGGAGTGTTTTCCTGATGGCTGTGATTTCTTGGAAACTTAAAAAGTCAGAGACGTGCCAAGCTCTCTCTCACTTGTAACAGATGCTAAGCAGGATCTAAGAATGGGTTACACATCCAGACTGGCATACACAGTTACTAAAATATACCAGGTCTCTTTTTCGGAGAGCACATTATAGGATCCTGCAAGACATTCTACAGACGTTACAGAAGTGTTTGGCAAAACGCTACCATGCTTTAGTTAACGAGCTTCAGAGGGAGACTGCACTTCTCCCACGAAATAGTATCCCAAAAGCTTACAATTTCCAATAGCACAGGCATTTCCCACACTATTTTGGGGAAAATCTTAGGTATGATCTGGTTTTTTGTTGTTGTTTTTTGTTTTGTTTGTTTTTTATTTTATTTATTCAGTGCAGATTCAAACACAACTCACACTGGAAGGGAGTATTTACTCACAGACCTCAACTACCACTGCCTACTGTAAAAGCAGTGTGTTCTCCACCTGTACCAGCAGCTACTACAGTTTACTCATTTGATGCACGAAACATAGTGAAAATAAGGTATAACAGACATCATTTCACACCACTCATATCCAGGTCTGGGATATACACCCACGTATACTCTGACAGAGTTTCCTAAAACTTCAGGCTAAAAAAAATTAAATGCTTTTCTCTAAACTCAGTTTTAGTCTCTGTAAATAAGTGTTTAGTGTTTCCTGGCACAAATATTTCATTGAATGTGAATTTAAAAAAAAAACAAACCCAAACAAGATGTAGAACTCCTGAGTGAATTTTGGGAATTCACTATGAATTTAGGGAAAAAAAAAAAAGCAGAACAAAAAGAAAATTGGAAATAAAAACTACATTTTCCATTCACTAGCCTGGTCAACAGCTGTTCCATCTTCTCTTAAGATACAGTTATTAAAGAAAATTACACTTACCTGAACTAGAATTCTTGGCCTCTGAGGGGATGGAAAAGGAACTTTATGCATGAAATGGGAAATGTGTCTAGAGGAAAAGAAAAAAAAATACTGATTTAGTAGAAATTAAGCTTAAACTGCTTTACCACGAGACAAAATTTTTTCCAGGAAGAGAAGTTATTATATAAAAAAATGGAACATGCTCATTCAGAAAACAGAGAGCAAAAAAACCCAGCACCTAAACCCTAATGGGATATTCTGACCTTCAAAACCTGTTTTTCTCCTGGTGGCAACCAAAATGAGAGGCCAGATTATCTTTCAGAACACAAACTGGGTTCATGAGACTGAAAAATTCAAGGAGAATTTTTTTTTTTAATTTATTTGTAAAGCAGAAATCTTGATGTTTGAGTATCACAGAAGCATTTTGCAATGCTGATATAGTTTGAAATAGCACCATCCCTCAGAGACCAGCACTGGTTACTTGCAAAAAAACATTCATAGCTGAATATCAAGGAGAGTTATTAAGCTCATCCATTTTCTTCACTTCTAAATAGAAAGTGTTATATAAAATTGCTGGTGGAAAAAGTAATAAAGTTTTTTCATATATATATACACAGGAAAATGTTTTAAGAATTCGAGCAAGTTCTCAGTTTTATGAATTGATTATACTTGCGTAAGTTCTAGAAGTTTAAGTTCAACATAATAAATACTTTCACATAAAAAGAACAACATGCAATCAGTAAAAACTGAGGAGAAACAGCAATTCCATCCTAAACCAAATGCTGCAGCACATCCTTTACTGGGATTTCTGCCACTCTTACCATTATGACACAGACAACCACCCAAAGTCTGAAGAAATTCAGACAAGCCCACAAATAAACATTGATTTGGGCTATTTTTCTCTATTACCAGTGTATGAAGGTGGTGGCCAAAACATGGAACGTGGATCACACAAGGGAAGGGCTTGTGTTCAAATACATGCATGGCAGACACCCATCATCATTAAAATAGCCAAAAACCCCAGGCTAGGTAACGTATTAGGATCATATTTGAATTTTCCACAGTAAATTGACCAGTCAGTTTACAAATCACAGAAATTAGAATACACCAATAAATCCATAACAATCAAAATTAAGCATTTCTTATACTTACATTCACAAAACTCAAAACCCCCAAAACCCTCAGCTTAAAAAAAAAAAAACACCAAAAAACAAAACAAAAAAAAAACGCCAAACGCTTCATCTTCATCATTAAGTTTACTCTTAGAATTTTAATTCGTATTTTCTAACAGAATTTTAATTAGAATTTTCTAACAGTGATGCAAAGTGGAATAATGAAGGGAATCAACAACCACAAGAAATACTTAAGCCTCATAAAAGTTAATATTGAAGTTTAAGCAAAAAAGAGACTGCTATGTAATAAAACAGGAAAGCAAATGGTGCATTTGAAATCTACTGCATTAAAATGTTACTTTAGCCCAGAAATGTTAAATGGTGTTACATATCAACTACAGGTATCGACCACTTCTGGGCTGTGAGGGCTTCCACTGCATTTTAACATGGGAAACCCTTTGTGCGAGAAGGAAATTAGTTTTATTTATCACGAACAGAAGAGAATTACTAGTGTAAAATATTCAATCTGCTTTATCATCTCTCATTACACTACAAATGGGCATTTGGAAAAACGCAAACCTACGTATTTAATTCTCCTGACTCGATGGGTGCAAGATTAAGAAAGGATTTATAATCTTGCTCCTCCTGATCGCTATGGCTAAAGGGTGCAAAGCTAATTAAAACAGCTCTCGGAGACCTTTGCAGGCACTTAAATCACAAATAAAAACCTAGACTTTTTCAGGAAGTAGGTAAAGGGACATTTAATCACAGGAGAAGTGTTTCACTTAGTGAAACCATTCTATTGATGACTAAAGTAAAGAAGTGTAACAGGAAATTTAGAATAAAAAAAATAAAAAGAGCTCTCATCAACTGCAAACACCGTTACGAATTTTGGACGTGACTTACTTTTCAATGGGAAGGACATGTGGCCCAGAAATGGAGTAACGATACAGGAAGGTGAGAAACTTCTTGAAAGCATCAAAGAAAGGCCAGTGGGAGAGCAGACAGATGCATTTGTTTGTCTGAACTGTTCTGCACGTGTCTGACTTGCCCTCAGCAGCAGCTGCCAATCCCAGCTGAGATCTCTGTTTCTCTGTGAGGTTCTCTTCAGGATACAGTTCATAAAACTGAATAGCAGCACCATATACCTGCAACAAACACCGTGGGTTTGGAGTCGGTGATTCAGCCTCCATCTTCAAAGCAACCCCACAAACCCCAAACACACAAGGAAAATCAAGTCTGCTCGAAAAGCTGAATTAATGCATCGCCTTTTGAAGCAATTCATCCCAGAATATTCTTATGGCTGTGAAAATCCAGACTGTCTATTAATTATTTAAAACACTTTAAGTCATATGAGAAAGAGTAATTTATGAACCTATTTAAGGGACAGAAAAATAATGATTATGGAGAGTACAACTACAGTCAACTGCTCCTACAATTGCCTTTAGAGCTATTTTAGGAATCCTTTATGTGCAACTCAAAGCAGTATTCCCTGACATCCCATTTACTTTTTAGAACAAGTATGTACATGCAAGGTCGTTCCCATGCTTGCAATAAAAATAGAATACTTGCATGTATATGCAGTCAAATTTTACAGCTCTCTAGTTGCACAGACTAACAGGACTGGAAAGCAAAGGAGTTTATGATCAACAGTCCAGCTCTGAAATAAATGCAAGTCTCACTCTTTACAGCAGTCTTTGAATTAAGCCCAAATGAACAGGTTCAAGTTTGCCTCTGAAAACGTTCATTATCATAAACCTGAACAGATAAAACAACCACACTTTTTAAATTAAATTATTAACTTTTTTTTTTTATAGCTTACAAAGTACCTTTTCTGCAGAAGCTCCAGTTAGTACAAAGGTAGAAAAAACTGGGAGAGGGTATTTACTGTTTGATGGCCAACATTCAATGGTTGCACCCATAGGCAGACAAAAAAGAGGCACAGATTCTGGTAAAGGGAATGATTCATAATCTTCTTCAGGATACCTGCATATCAAACCTAGAAAGGGAAGGTGCAAAGAGGCAGTTATGGAAGGAACAGCAGACAGAGATTTGTAACAGCTCATGCCACAAAACAGTGCCCAGAAAACTCATATATGAGCCTACAGCAGCTTCAGAAGATCAGTAAAGCTGTAAATCAGGGAGGAGCTGGAAGGGGCAGATGCTGCCACAGCCTAAGGAGGAATCACCTGACTAAAGCACTGGACTGAAATCCTGCTTTCCGTTCGAGGAACTATTCATAACTACTTCATCTTTTCCTGTTTGCAGGCTTTGTGCATCTCAGCTGTTATATTGTAATAGTTCACATTCATCATCAGCACGAGCAAAGATTTAAAATCCAGTTGAAAAAACAGTAACATGAATAACTGAGAAGTAAGACTGATGTTTTCAATTATGCCAACAACAGTTCCCTGAGGGAAAAAAAATATGTTAAATATTAGAATTTTTTTTAAATATCAATAGAATAAATTCATTTTACTGATTCACCTCAGCCAAGGATTGTGCTGTGAGCTCAGCTCTTGTGCTGTGAGACCAGCGTGTTCAGAGCTCATTTGAAAGCCAGCTGTAAAACATGCAGCTCTGAAGCAGAGGCTTTTAGCACTCAGGTCTTCAGTTACATCAGAGGGCTGGAGCAATCCATCCTGTCTGACTGCCAGCCCAGGGGACTGCAAACTGAGAAGGGATACTGCAGGAAAGGATTTGGGATTTCTCTGCATTAGAGAACAGCATCACTACACACTTTTCTAATGTAAAGTGAAATGTTCATAAGCAATAAAAACTGGTCATCAAGAAGGGCAGTGGAGTTTCTCCCACACCCAGAAGCAAAATTTTGTGCTGGCTACCGCCAGATGTGGAGCCTTTTAACATCTTCATTTATTTACAAATGTACTGCCCACCTTTTAGTACAGCCTAAACTCCTGTTGTTTACAGAGAGCAGCATCTCAAAGGGATGTAAGTGAATTAAAGCTTAAATCTGAATCATGCTCATGACTTGCATGCCAAACAAAATCAGGGGTTTAAGAAAACACAAAAAATGAAAACCCAACAGGTTTCAGAGTCACAGCAAGTCTAATTCTGTCTTATAAATAAAACAACAAAATACACATGATAGGCAATCCAAAAATACTTAAAGAACTCAGTGCCACTGAGGCTCAGGGCAGTGTGGAAGTCTACAGGATTCTTCAGAATGTTTCTTAAAGGAAGTGACCATGTAAATGCAACAAATAATTTTTGTGGTATTTTCTTCTGTATATATATGCACACGCATCCTTAAGAGACAGTTACCAGCAACAGAAACAGAGGTGAGCTTCCCATTAAAAAGAAAATTCTGAAATAAAATAGTCATGATACCTTGTTCTAAGGGTTATTTTAGGACATTGTTTTAAAAGCATTCCTTAGGGAAAGATTCCCTTTCGGATAATGGCAAGACAGTGTCCAATAATTTTTCAACACAAAGTGTATTACATGACAAATGAGCCTGTACATCCTGAACTGAAGGTAAGGAAAAGCTAAACAGTAGTCACATACCAGCTTTATATGATATGGTGTTGGTTTTCGCCACAGACTTTTTGTAACATAAATATACTGCTGAGCCCCACTGTAAAATAAAAGAAATTACTGGATTCAGTGATGAAATATAACAAAGGACATAATAGAAAAGAGCGAAGAAAATTATTAACAGCGTGAAGTTTTCAAGTTCTCACTTCTGGACAGAAAAGACCAGCACCCTCAGAGGGAACACAGATGTAACCATTTCCATAAGACAGAACTTCCATAACCCAGTCAATACAGGGACTGGTAGAACTGAGAAATCCATTTGTTAGTGCCTACAGGCATTTATTGAAAAACAAGCACAAATCAATTCCCATGATCTTTCTAACATGATCCTACTTGCACATGCAGCCAGCACCCTCATCAGCACACTGACTTCTGAGGACCCTGCAAGAGCCAGGAAACAGCTGCAAATTTGACCAGGAGACACCTAAAATACTGGGTTCTGCAAATCCAGAGTGCTGCGTATCAATTTAGCAGGTCAGGAACCATGTAAAGGGTTTACACAGGTTTGCAGTCAACAGCTTCCAACATCACCTCACATGCAACTTTCTTCACATAAGAAGTCTGTGAAAGTACTGAGGAGATTAACATTTATAAAACAGCATTGTAGGTGATGGGAGAGTTTCAGAGCAAAACAGAAACTGGTTGTTAGATACAGAATTCCCATGACACCAGTAAAATCAGTGTCAGAAACAGCCACATCTGTAAAACCTCCGGTGACACAACAGGTTCTGAAGGACCAATCCAAAGCTGCTGAAGTCAGCATTCCCAAAGTCAGCACTAAAAACATTTGCTCCAAGGCTTCCAAAAATACTTTCTTCCAAGCAGCAGCAAAGGAATGTAATCCTCTAACTCCTCCATTATTTGCTTTATCTTTGGAGAGCACTTCTCAAAATTTTTCACCGGGTACTCCACGAGCTGCCACAAACACTCCACAAACGTCACACCAAGCGCCCAGAGTGCAGATTTTGAACCTTACCACGCTGTTATTAAGGTTCTTGTCGACCTTGCAGAAGGTGTGTGGGGGGGTCTCTCCCTTGCTGGGGATGATGATGCAGATGTCCGTGACAGCCAGCGTGTTCTGGGTCATGCTCTCGGCGGCCCTGCGGTAGGTGATGAACACGCGCTGGGACGAGGCGCTGCCGCTGATGTTGGCAGGACGACCGTAGGGAGTGGTCTGGATTATTTCACAGCCTTGCTTCACTCTCTCTTTCCCATCATATAAGACCCTAGTTAAAATGGGATGGGGGAAAAAGTCTGCAGGCACGTTTTTAAAGCACTTTGAATGCCAACACTATACTGAGAACTGTAACCAAATAATGCCAATTTAATAGCAGCTCTTATATCATCTCTGAACGTTTTTACAGATCACATTATATCAAACTGCATCCTAACAAAAAAATCTTCACAACAAAACTAAACTAGTTTTCCTCACATATAGCTGCTTTTAAGCATTTTGTTTACTGCAAAACAGTGTTATTTTCAGGTCTACTAAAGATTCTTAGCCTGATGCTAAGAATGTCATACAACTCACCTCTCTTCACTCTGCATTAAAAGAGGTTAAGCATCTTATCCCAATCTAAATATACACACTGAAAAAAACCTGTAAATAGCTTTGAAAACTCCAAAATATGAAGGATCACAGTTGCCATCAAAATCTACTCAGCACTCCTTTTCCCTACCATACTGGATTACAGTGTGCTCAAGACAAACAGTATCTTCCTGTTTAGGCTTTGCCTTGTATTTTAAAAGTATGGCACTTCAAGAAACCTGCCTTATCTGCTCATTAGTCAAATAAAACTGTAAAAATCACCCACTGGAACGGAAAAACCACTCACCCCAAATCAGTAAGTGGGGGCTTGTCCCTTCCTCGGCGATAACAAAGGTATATCTGCGGTCCTACGAGGCTGCCGTTGTTGAGATCCGCAGACAGGCCCGAGGGAGTGACGTCTATGCACTTGTATCCCTGGGGAACTTCCTCCCCCAGGGATTTATTAAGCACTGTTACATCTGTGATGGGTTCTTTTGGCTTGGCTATTTTATGGCAGGCGTCGTTGAAGTGGATTTCCTCCTCCAGCGGTTTGGAGATGTCCGTCAGTCCTGCGACGACAAAGTAGTCGGCAACACGGGCCCCTTTGTCTTCCATCTTCCATCACAAGATGTTGTAACTGCTGAGAAAGAAAGGCATGCCAGTGTCTGTGAAGGCAACTAGAAGATATCAGAAGTAATAAAGTGATGTTTATTTTTCAAAACACAATAGAAGAACACAAAAGGAACAGATTCAGCGTCAGATCACGTAGCACTTTTCATTTGTAATCACACCCTTCGCAATTTGGGATTCTGAGCCACAGTCTTGTGAGTTAATTGTTAAATCCTGGGATGGAAAACCAGGGCGGACTCTTTGTGTTAACTTATTGGAGTAGTTGAACAACAGGAACAGTAAGAGCAAAATTCTGTGCAAAGTTTTGCAAACAGGTCACGACTGGGCCAAAAAGCAGTTCTCATGTATTTTGCCTACAGTTTATTACTGCATTCGGCTCACCATGACAATGGATCTTCCAAGGCTTCATCTGCAATTAATTTCCTTCCTGAATATTAAGCATATAAGCAAAGGCTGTCTTGATTATTCTGAAGATACAATATTTGCAGCTGTCTCACTCTGGAAGATTTTACATCAGATATCAAGGCCAGATCTTCACGGAGTATTTTTTTAGGCTATAAGTTGATACCATTTTATTTTACAGTGGTTTGGGACTCAGATCCTTGACAGGCAACTCATCCACAGCCAGGGACATACCAGCTTTTATACAAAACACTTAAACTGAGTCAACTTCAATAGAGCACAGACCACTGTGAAACAAAAACATTCAGGACCACATGAAGTTCTTCGGAATGAGAAGGAATAGAGTCCTGCTGTTCCAGCCAAATTGTGTTGGGAAATTATATTCTTTGTTCCTGGAATGCATTGATAAAAGAATTCTTTACATATGAACTCTTCCTGTATAGCATTTCTCGCAGTGCTTGCTGCCAATGTTGTAAATTAACTTCAGCTCAGCATACACATCTACTGTGGGATGAGAAGACAACCAATGCTGGACCTATATGTCAGGAGATTCAGTTTCTTCTCTGTCAGAAACTCTTGGATGCCTTTGCAAGTCACTTACAAGTCACATTTTCCTTATTTTATAGCTTGATTTTGCAAATAAAGAAAATGCTGTTTCATGGAGTATTGAGAAACAGGCTAAAAATGTTTATCCAAGTCACTCACATGTGCTGGAATCTTGCTAAAGCAGCTTCAGGAAGTATACTGTCATCGAGTTCCAGGCTTTTTAAACCAGACAAGCTATTTAAGACTCCCTTTTGTTAAATTAATTTTGTTTGGGTGCAAAATTTTGTTGCAAGAGAAACTGTTACCACACAGGAGTTTTCAAGAGCTTGCTGACATTCAGAGACTGAACAAACAGAATTTAAAACAGTTTGAGTGGTTGGTACAAGACTTCAGTTTTCATGGAACATTTATTCCCTTTGCTTTATCTCCCTTTATTTTTTGGCCTAGGTAGTTGAGTATTAAGCTTTACCAAACTCACTGGTAATGGGGGAAATTCTGTCATAAATTGATATTGTGCATGTGATCAAACTGTTTCAGGCCGGCCTCAGATTTCCAGCTCCAGTTCCCGTTCCAGGAGGAAGAATGTCAGGCTGTGCCTGATCACCCCTACCAACCTCACCCACCACTGCAAGAGAGGCAATTCCAGCTTCCTTCCTGCTCTTACTCTGTAGGTTGGTTGTGTTTTGCTGGACTGACTGACTCAACAAGTTTCTGAAGTTGCAAGGAAATGAGTAAAAGTTTTTATTTCAGGTTATTTACATCATTCAAGAAAATGCCAAGAAAAAAAAGCCCCCAGATTATCTAACCTTTATTTCTTTCTATATGGTTAACAGGCAATGTGGGACACTTCAGAACACGTGATTCCTGGGAAACAATCATCAACGTACAGCAGAGTAACAGTTTGAAAATAACTGCTCAGCCTGTGTTTGGAGAGAACAGAGAATGCAGTCACAAAACTAAGCTTAATTTAACCTAAATTCAGTTCTTTCAAAAACATCTGGAATATGTTCCTCAGCATATATGAAAGTAATAACTCCAAATTCAAACTGCTCCTTGAGTGATATATCCAAAGACACACAAATTCAGCCTCTGCATATGGTGCCTATTATCTCACTGTCCATCTGGCTTCAGGGAATCCAGACAGGCTGGGAACAAATGCATCGGGAGAGGAAAGATATTTCACAAAGCATCTTTAAACTGACATAAGACCAAACATTGACATCTTTTAGGTAACAGGACTGAAGTTCTAACTATTTTGAAACATTAACAATTCTCTGTAAAATGTAACCATGGTATACCACCACATTTTAGCCATCATAATACTAAGTTTTGTTCCTTTTCCCACCAGCATCATTTCATAAAACTACACTGATTTCTGGAGTGATTCACAATGCCTTTTAAGCTGAAATGAAACCAATATTTTAGTAATCAAAAATTCTTGAAATGATGGCTGTTAAAACTGCAAGTACGCTTTTTAACTCCAATGTATTAGCAGCCCTATTCCAGTTTAATCAGCCAAGACAGCATTACAAATAAACACAAAGACGTATATATATAACCCTGAAGAATCATACTTATCTCACTATTCATTATTTCATACCAAAAGTCTTAAATTCAAACATTCATTTATTCCCAAAAGCACTTTCAAGAAAAACTGGGACAGGCTCCGCTCATTTAGAGCCAGTTAAAATTAGAATCCCCTACATACAAACACCTGCTATCACACAAATTTGCTTCCTAAGGTTATAGCACATAATAGACAAGTCAGCAAGACTTTCATAATTTAATGCGCATTTTACAGAAGGGAGGGGGGAGAAAAAAGGCCTGGCTGATGATGCATCATCCCTTCAAATCTGCCCCATCCCTGGAAGTGCCCAAGGCCAGGCTGGACAGGGCTTGGAGCAACCTGGACTAGGGGAAGGTGTCCCGGCCCATGGCAGGGAGTTCACACTGGATGAGCTTTAAGGTCCCTTCCAACCCAAACCATTCTGGGGTTCTCTGAAGATTTTATCACCTTTGTCTTTTGATACAAAGGCTTGAAGCTAAAAATGGGATAAAATGCAGAAGATACACTGCAGGAGTATTTTATTTAAGCCAACTTACACTTTACTAGAGCTGCCCTGATACTGAAGTTTGCAACATCTGGTTACTGGGAGAGCAGATTTATGCCAACTTCAGAAGACCCCAGAAAGAAGGTACATAACTGTGACTTAACTCAGGGACAAACAATCATTCTGTGAGATGCGTTTCGCATGAACTGATGAATGTGAATAATTTCTGTAGAAACTTTTACCATGAAGGTATTTCAAAGCCCGTTATACACATCTCAGACTACAGCAAGTCAGCTTTGAAAAAAAAACCAGAAACAACCAAGCACAAAAGCACACCAGGAAAAGAGCACAGAAAAAGCCACAGCGCACAACAGCATTGCTTGAAGCAGCTGGTTCCAGCGGAAGCTCAATATTTACGTTTAGTGCCACACTGAGAAGCTTCTACTGCTTCTCTACACTTCAGTAACCTGAGGATGAGAGGCTGCCCTTTGAAGACAATGCCATGGGATCATAATCTCTTACCAAAGGCCCTGGAAACAAGTGCAATCCATGGTCTTTGAGCCATCTCATGATAATAATTTTTAATGGACTGCATATAACTAATACCATATAAACTGAATACTATAAGCATCAGTAAAAATCTAAACCTTGCCAGTAGTACAGTCACTTGCAAAAAAAAAAAAGACTAAAAAACACACACAGACTTTGCAGATCATGACTGTATAAATGTGGGAGAAGAGGCGTTTTTGCCATTTCTAAAAATACGTGAACAGGGGAAACAATCAGATAATCCTCCCACACAACCACAAACCATTTGCTTGATTACTCTGCTGAAAGACAAAGAGTAAACTCGGTTTCCTTGTTTATTCAAGTTAATGTTCTATTATCATTGTATTTTTTTCACAAACATTTGGGGAACACTAATTAATAACTTTTGCTGCCTGTCATCAGTGTTGTAATTCAACCAGTGTCCAAGCTTTTTGAAGAGATGACATTTCTCATTCCAATGCTCCAGGAGGAAAGCACACATCAGCTTTTCCCCATCACATGACCTGGCATGGATGTGCAGCAGGAACAGGAGCGATGCTTCATGAAGTAGAATTTGCTACAGTTGCACTGCACTGTTTGCAAGGAAAAAAAATACTGATTTAATTCCTACAACCTGCTCCTACTCACAGAATTTTGTAGAGATAACTTGTAAGAGGCTGCAGAGCAGAAGAACCACTCCAGCCCTTCCAGGAGGCAGCTTTCCCAGACAGCAGCAAGGACCATCTGACTCCATTAGAACAGTTCTGCCAGTCCACCTCTGGCAGACAAATACAACTGCCCTGTAATCTTTTAATCTTCCTTGCCTTCATCCTCATTCCTTCCTGCATTTTTCTTTGAGACTATTAAATGGCTTATTAATTTGAGTTCCTTATTAGATCCATTTGCTGTCTAAAGCAGGTGACATTTTACTTTGTTAGCCTGACTCCAAAGACATGTTCTATTTTTAAACGAGGAATGAATGTCTCCTAGAGCAGGTTGGAAGCCAGTGCAGGGCTCTGCAACACACCTTTTTAATAAAACCCTGAACTGTTTTAAAACATGGTGATTTTTTTTTAAGTGTTCATCACATAATCATATTCCAAGCACTTCCTTCCTTTGAAGGCACATCACAAGTAGATGAAGGGACACAAATTGGTGGCCAATTATTAAAAATTGTCAGTAAAGTTCTAAGAGTCCCCAGTATCTCATCGCATCTCGTGGGTACTGCTGCATTACCCTGTTGAAGGATGCTGCTGACAGGAACATGGCAACTGGTCACGCAAGAGCAAAGTGGAGTTAAAATGGACCAGCCGGTCCTGCTGTGGCTACTGAGGACGACTTCTCAGCCATGACACAGCACAGATCATATGAGAGCCTCAAGAACACATGAATAACTGCAGTTACACAAGGAAAAAACTTTGTGCTTCAAACTTTGTGCTTCCAAAGCTGCCTGACAAAAGTTATCAGACAAGCCTTCCCCCCCCCCCAGTATTTCCTTCACAGCAAGCAAACAATCCTGGGAACAAAGCAGAAGCACCTCTAGTACCACAGGAATTCCCAAATCAGAACACAAGCCTTTTGCCAACTCTAGCAGTGTGTTCCCTACCTTTTCATCAGGGCATTGCTTCCACACTTTGCCTCTCTTGCTGTTAGGCAGGCTTTAACACAGACTTCTTGTTAAAGTTTCATCCCCTATAGAAACAGTAAAACCAAGAATTAAACAATGCACACATTTGCTCAAATTTACATTTCTGCACACTCCACTGCACCAGTCACATGAAATGAACTCGGGGAATTGCTGTAGGACCCACTTGCCAAGATAAGGTTACATGTCACTTAACTGTTAAAAAAGTACGAAACCAGACTTTAAACTTAAGAAAGAAAATATCAATGCAGCACAAAATTTGATATTTTAAGAATGCAAACAACATTTGATGCTTTAAACCAAAATAAATCAAAGCACAGCTGAGCCAGGCCCTTCAAATGATCTCAACTCTTCCATTACTTTCTGACAATCAATACCTCCATGCCCATTCCCAGGGCTTTGCCAGCCACCAAAGTGCTCTTTCAGCCCAATAACCTTCCCAAGTCTTCTTCAAATACTTTTTCTTTGCAAGATTCTGATATTTAAGCAGATCCTTCTTACTGCACAATCAGCAATACACACACACTCTTCCATCCAGCCACCTTACTCCAAACTCTTCCTGCAGTGGCTGACACAGTCTCCTTGCTCTTTACTGTCACAATCACCATTTTTCTCAGCTCTGGTAAACACCAGCAGGGACACTTTCAACCACTGGTGTGACCACTGACAGCTTGAGCTTGTGTTTTACACCGAGACGTGTAAGCCCAGCAGTCTGTGCTACATTTAAGCATACTGGAGCAGCAGTTTCCCACAGGGGTGAGGATACCACCTCGCTGGAGACACTCCGAGACTCCAGGCTCCCAGAACAGCTCATTAGACTGCAGGCAAAAATACACTTTGTCTAAAGGAGGTTTCTCTTCACCAGCACTTGGAGAACACTCTCAAAAGATTACCATGAGAAAACAAAGTGTAACACAAGCAGGGCTGGGAAGGAACACATCTCGGGAGGGTTTATGCAAACCACGAAAGATTTGCTTCCAGTCCTGAAGTGGAAAAAGCTGGGGAATTAGATTATCAGAATTGTAATTTTGGGATCACAAAGTTCAAGGTTCTGTTCATAACCCCAGTGGTACAGAACAATCTCTGAGATCACACAGGGCAATCAGCACTGGTAGTTCATCACTCCTGCAGCCCAGAGAGCAAATCCAGCCCCAGTGCCACTCTCTGACCCCACAGCACCACGGACCAGCCCCAGTCACAGCCAGCTACTCACCAGTACCTGACTGGGAACAGTTTCACACAAGGCTGCAAAGAGAGCAGGCAGCAGTAGCACTGCATGATTTCCCCCAATGGCCTGATCTGTAATATCAAGTTTCCAGGAGTGTCAGAAATTATAAATTTAGGGATCACCCGCAGAGCTCAATCACAGCTGCAAAAAGTCCAGGAATTCAGCAGCACTAACACACGGATAATTCCCCCATGGACACTTCAAAAAACTCCTTTCCTAGTCACCCTTCTGGAAAGACAACGAGGAGACATCAATGCAAGAAAAATAAAAATATATTTATACATCTCAAGGAAGACAGCCAGACCTGATGCCAGTGTACCTGTAGTTCTATTTTCCATTACTTGCAGCTTGCAGAACACATTTACAACGAGTCTGTTGTCTTTCACCTATTGAGTTAAAGATCTATGTGCTCAAAAAACAAGATGCAAAGGACCTACACTATAATCCCAAAACAATCAGCACTTCTCACAGCATTTTTATTTTTAGCAGGACACTGCCTGTACTTTTTCTTCCCATTTCCTACTTCTACGGCCACACAACTGATAGCAACAGAGAAAGCTGCTGCAAACAGGGCTAACATGATCAGTGCATTACTTTTTAGATCCCACTGCACAAATCTGTCCTCAGTAATGTCAGACAACACAATAATTAACAACAAGCCACTAGCCTACGATAAGCTCCCTTTGATGCTGCATCAGTTGTTACTAAAAAATTAGAAAGAAAAACAAAAACACAGAAAACCAAGAAAAATCCCAAGATTTTTCTTCCTCTGCATCACTGGACTGAAATTGTTACCCAGGGTTCTTCAGGCCCATTCACAATTATCTGTACCAGCTCATGGTTAACAGTCTCTGGGCCAAACAGCTGAGGAGATAATCAAGAGAGCTCAGGAAACTTGGCAACAAAGGGTCTGTAAGAGGTGCCCTGGACACAGAAAAGTGCTGGATAAAAGGGACAAAACACAAGGCCATGAGTTTGGGAGAAGAAAATAGGAATGTAGCCAAGAACTGAGGGACAAGGAGGTTTGTTCAGCAACAGGAAGGGAGAAAAAGTGGGCTTAAATTCAGGGGCTAATCTGGATTCAGTGGGATGACCACAGGCAGTGAGCAGGAACTGGACATCCAGAGCATCACAGCTTAGGGGGAGAAGCAGAATAAGTGGCAGAGAGAAGGCAGGGAGGAACAGATTTCACCCTGAGGAGAAATCAGGCACGAACCACATCTCCTGTACTTTCCACCATCACTCATCAAGTCTTGCATTTGTTTGTCCTTCACTGCTCTTTTTAGTCTCAATAAAATCAAAGCACTTACTCAGAGGGTCTGACAAGGCACAGGCTGCTCTGGTGTTCATGACAGTTGTGCCACAGCAAAACCCCATGAAATTCAGCCCTGCCTCCAAAAATTCAAGGAAGTGACGTTCAGCTATCCCACGAGAGTTGCGACAGAGACAAATCAGTTTTAAAACCTCCACTTTTCTTTCTAGATTACAGTATTTACGGCCAAAAGGCACCACCACAGAACGGAAAGGATTTCTGAAATACAACTGTGTTTATAGGGAGGGATGCAGAAAACAAATTGCAGCCAATGAGGGGGAGGAGAGCCAAAGCAAGCACTATAAAATGTAAATATTACTTCATCCAACGCACAGTTCAGGAGGGTGGCTGGTCCATGGGTTTTGTACAACTACTTATTTTACAACAAGTTTTGAAAAGGAGAAATCCCCCAAACGCGACGTTCTGTTTTTCTTGGCACAGCAGATAAAGGCAAATGAAAGCAGCAAATCTTCCAATGTTGAGCTTCAAACCCAAAATCTGTCACTGGAAATGTCAAAGTGCGTCAACCAAGAGTGACAGAAGTGACCTGCTTTCACCCAGCCACGTCTGGGCACACATTCTTTTGAAACCACGCTCCACCCAAATTAAATTTTGAAATGGATGATGTGCTGGAAGGGAAGACAGGTGGGAGTTGTTTCTAACACATTTTGCTACACTTAAGAACACACTTTAATCGTGACTTAGAACGTTTTATGCGGGTTTTTTTTGTCTTTGGCCAGTAAAAATGCCCTGTGAGACGAGAAAACTGGACAACTGGATGATGACAATTATAGACAGAGTGCCTGACATGCAAAGACAGCATCTGCCGGGCTGTAACTGCTCTCTGCAGATCATCTACACCCCACTGGAAAGGTTTAATGGAGGGATAACACTAATACCTCCCTCATCTACTAAATCTCTACATCCAGCTACCAAAATGTTCATCCACAGAAAAATAAGTGGGAAAGTACCACCACCAGCTCAGCTACAAATATATCGACCACCATGCACTGCTGGGAGAGTTTCCTTGCCAGCAAAATGAAGCAACATCAGGGCCTCCTCCCAAAAATCACAGTATTAGCTCAAGAGCAGTGATATGCCCAGGTAACTGCTGCTGATCCTGATCTTGGAGGATTAGGAATTCTGAGAATAATTCCCTAAGCCCACGGGCTTCTTCTGAAGCTCAAGACAAAACCAGAACTCATGAATCCAGCTCCCAAGGCCCTTCTCTGTGTTTGCATAAAGCTTGTACACCAAGGGGGGGGTTTCTCTTGGGACTTTTTTGTGTTCGTATGTGTACATACAACTCATACATCACACTTACTGCCTGTCCACTTTTATTTCAGATGGCTACACTGAAATAATTTGATTAATTATTATTAATGATTTTTAATGACCCAAATTAAAAAAGTAGAAATTTGCAGTAAATATTAAACAGGGAGGATACAATCGGCTAACTCACTTCTAACACTCCTCCTCACTCTTCTCCTCCTATTTTTAGAACCATAGTTCCTCCTTTTTTCACTCTCCTCCTGTTATTACCTCACTCTATTTCACCCTTTACAGAACTGTTATCTAATACATCTATTAGAGAGATACATAGTAGATATATGTAATCTACCCATTAGATATATGTAATCTATCCAATACCTTTATTTTCACCTTTGAAAAGGTAAAAATACACCATTTAAGAGTTGGGCCAGCTAACACTTTGTGAAGTCTTTCGTTTCCACTTCTCAATTTCCTCCTGGTGCTGTTTCTGAGCTCTTTAGGGAACTACCAGTGACTAGTTCTGCATCACAGGCTCTGCTGAAACGAGTGCTACAGCTCATAGCTCTCAGCAGCCCTGCCCCACACAGCCTGCCCTGCAGGGTTTGATTCTGACTCTGCAGTCTGTGGGGACACTCTGTAAGCACAAATGCATCAGCAGCGTATTTCCAGAGCAGTCCCAGACCAAACTTCCACACCAGCCATAGACTAAACATGAAGAACAACAGAAAATATCCAAGATTTATTATGCAATATAGCAAAGAACCTCATTCACTTCAAGTAATTATTTGGTCATTACCCACTGTTATAAACAGTGATTTTAAACAACAGTTGGACAGTGATGATGCACTCGCTGTTTGTACATATTCATCCCCTACCTGTGGGCTACCCCTCAATTAAAGCAAGGCACAACAGGCTTTAGCTTCCAGAGGATTTCCTGCTTTTAGTACAGGAAAAAAAAATAAAATCATTATTTGTGCCCACGGCAGCAAATATTATTTAAATACAAAACCGATATATAAGGGAAGAGACTCAGGGCCTTTCCTGTGCTCTTGCCCAGGACCACCCAGTGAAGCTGCAGCAGAAGGACGAGGGACAAGTAAACTCAGCCCTCCAACCACACCTGCACCGCTGCATGAGGGAAAGCTCAACCCAAACTGTCTTCAAAGGTCCTACATTTTTACAGGTTTGGGTTTGGAGTGGGATTGCAAAGTGGGGAGGGAACATGCTGATTTGGGGGGTTACTCTGTTTGTTTTTTTTTTTTTTACAAGAGACATCATAACAAAAATTTTAAATTTTAATATGTTCCAGAGAACCTGATTAAAATATTACAACAAACAAGAGAAACGTACTGGAAATGCACCAAGCCACATAAATTGCATCATGTTTTGTTAAGGCGCTTACATAGAAGTTATTTTGGTGCCTCTTTTTAGTTCTTTCATTATTGGTACTATTCGCTGTTACAGTTCTTTCCAGGAAGCTTCAGAACAAATCCCTTAATTCTACAGGTACACGTGTATCAAAACATTGACTACAGGAAGCCTCTGTCAGACAGCAGCGTACTTGGAAATCACCAATACCCCAAACTTGATGTTTGAACAAGGTGACAAGGTTATATTGGCTTTTTCTTTTTACAATCCAGCTTAAACTGGGCAACATTTAGCCTCCAACTTTTTGGTCACGCCGACACCACATTTAAAAACTGAGGTCAAAGTTGAGTAATGGACAACAAGCGGAAAGAAGATTTTCTGCAAGTCTTCATTTTGGGAAATAAATTTAAGACTGAGAAAGGGATTCACTAAGCACCTATTGTACTACTCCCGTTCCTCAACCTGCCTGGGTTTGACCATGAAGCACAACTGTTCCTGCAGCCACTGTTATAAAAAGCATTTCAGCCAACTATGACTTGCAAAACTCACTGCAACTCAGCTGCTGGGAAGCACGATGGAAATAAAAAAGGATGCTGAATATTTAAGTGACGCTGCAGATTTCTTTTTCCAGTTTTCAAACCACAAGGTTAACAAACCCCATTATCATTCAGCTTGGTCCAGGAGTCATCTTCCTCTCTGAAGAGTCACAAGACAGTTTTCTGCAGCTATCACACACTACAGCAGGAATTAACCTAGAAATTAGTAACCCCGTCAATACAAAATCCTGCAGATTAAAAACTGCCAGACTGGCTTCTGGCAGTGGTGGTGCCCACAATTCTGTTTAAGAGTCACACAGAACAGCTGTATGAGTTACAACCTCACTCCCTTTAGGACCAGCTGGCTCTGCTCTCTGCTTTGCTACTTTCCCTTTCAAGCACATATTTTAAATAGAACCAGGTTATTTACATTGTTCCTAATGCTTGACCTGCATTGGCTCCACTCACCTGAGCCCCACAATGTGTGCCAGGCTATGTCAATATTTGTGCTTTTACTAACTAATAATTAACTCTGGCTGTATTAACTAAATAACTGCTAATACTGCCATTAACACATATAGTAATTCCATTAAGCACTATAGTGGTGTTATATCCTATAGAACAAGCTACTCACCAGAAACACAGATCTACAACCACACTGCTACAAAAAATAGGAAAACTCACGCGTATGAAAATCCCTAATTCTGGGAAAACATTTCTAAGGAAGCCCATATTTGAAAAAATAGTCCTTGTGCCTTTTATCTTACTGCTGGCAGAAACACATCTTATCTTTTGTCTTACTTTAGAATAAATTCACTTTTTAGAAGAGGCCATTGGGTAAAGCCTGTCCCAAAGGAGCAGAAGCTACTCAAACTTGAGGAAAGTGCTCAACCAGCTGGACCCCAATGCTTCTAAAAGTAAAACATGCACATCACAGGAGCTCTTAAGGCTGTAGAGAAGCTTAATCTTTTTTTGCTCTGCCTTTAGAGCTCCATGCAATTTTCCCCTTCCCCAAAAGCTAACCACAAAAACTGCAATGCTCTATTTTTGTTAATGAAACAATCCCATTGCCAAGTCATGATTAACCCTAAAAAACTTGACTAAATTCACCAGAGGTGCAGTTCTGCTTTAATGTTCGCTTTAAGTGAACTCTTCAATACTCTAAAAGCAACATGGAAGTTTCCCCCAAACCCTAAATATATAAAATTTTTAGCAAGATGAGAGAAGCAGGAGACTCTTACAAAGTAAGACTTGTCTGCTAGACACACAAACCAGAAATAATCCATTTACTCCCCCTGACCTTCCTTGGCTAGACTAACTCAATTAGTTTCCCTAAACCACTAGACACTTGCCAAGATTAAATATTTGGGTTTAATCATTCAGAAAGTGAAAGATTATGCACTGTAATGTAACACTTTTAACGGAAACATCCACTTGAGCAACAGTTCCAGAAAAAAAAAATTGTGAAATGAAGTTAAAAGCTGCCCAGAACACCACACTTCCACTCCGTTAATTCCAAAAAAAAAAAAAGAAGTTTCAGACCCAGGCACCAAGTCAAGACCTCATTTCTATCAAAGGAGAAGCCGCACGTTCCTAAAGGCAGCTAACTCCAGAATAACAACCACCGCCGGGAAGTTATTAAATATCATCATCCCCCGGCCAGCAAACTTGTGCGACGCGCAAGACCTCACGACGGAAGGGCGACAAAAATGTCAGGGCTAGTTTTCAGCCCCGCGTCGCACTAACCCAGGTATAGGGTAACCCGGGCTCGCCGAAGGGAAAGCCGGGACACAGACGCGGCTCGCAGGGGCTGAGCACCAGCGGGGCGATTCCGGCTGACGCAGCGGCCGCTGCCGCTGCTGCTGCTGCTGCGTGGAAAAACCGCACGTGGATTCGGGGGACACGCACACCCACCCCGCAGGGATGCGGGGAGCGCACGCCCGCGTGGGTCCGGGGAGCACGCCGAGGATGGCGGGGGGGGGGGGACGGGGACGGGCACACGGGTGGGTTTGGGGCACACGCACACGGACACGCAGACTGCCCGGCCCGGCCCGGGCAACATGGACGGCCGGCGGGGAGGGCTCGGCCGGCCCCGCCGCCGCCACCGCCGCCCAGGGAGCCCCTCGGGCCCGGCGGGCACGAGGAGAAAGTTTTCCCCCCCCTCCTCCCACCGCGGCCCAGCGGAAAGTTCCCGCCGCCCCCGCGCCGCCCCAGCCCCCGGCCCGGCCCGGCCGCGCCGGCCTCCGCCTCGCCCGCGCTGACAGCCCCGCGCCCCCCGACCCGCCGGCCCCGACCCCGCGGTACCGCCGCGGAGAACCAACCCCCCCCACCCGTCCGGCCCCGCGCCCCACGGCGGTGACAGCCCCGCCGCCCTCACCTCAGCCGAGGGCCGCGCTCCGCGGGGCGAGGAGCGGAGGGCGAAGGTGGGGGATTGCCGGGGGGGGCAGCGCGCTCGGCGCCCGCGCCCTTATCGCATCCCAGCGGAGCCCGGCTCGCCCCCGCCGCCTCCCGCCGTGTGGGCGGCTCAGGCGGGATCCCCCCTCCCCTCCGCCGCCATCTTGGCTGTCACGGGGCGGGGGAGGCGGGCGGTGAGGCGGGAGCGCGGCGGGGCGGCCGCGGGTCCCGCCGCTCCGTGAGGGGGGGGAGGCGGCCGTGCCCCGCCGCTTCCCGGATCCCGCTCCCTCCCTCGGGGCTCCCCCTCACGCCGCGGGTCCGGCCGCTCCCGCCTTTCCCCCTCACGCCGCGGGTCCGGCCGCTCCCGCCTTTCCCCCTCACGGAGCGCGGCGCCGGCGGCTCCGAGCCGGGAGTGGGGGGGGGGGGAGCGGGGCGGCCCTCGGTGAAAGCGCCCGAAACGCGACGCCCAGAGCGCGGAGCTCCCCCCCACCTCAGCCCGCTCATCCAAACGGCACCTTCGGTTTAAACAGAAATTAATCTCCGGCCCAAATAGGCCGGGGTTTGGCTCACCTGCGGCGCCCGCCGCCTGGACCCGGAGGAGGTGCCGGCTGTCTGGAAAACCAGGGATGAGAAAACCGAGGGATTTTCTGCAGGCTTGATGTAACCCGCAGCAGGCTGTTGCATCAAAGACTAGAAAAAGAACCCGGGACAAAAATAATCTTTTAAGAGCGTGCAGCTAAGATTAGTGCAGCGTGTCAAGATGTTGCTGAGCGCTACAGAACGAGTCCTCCTGCCTGTACCAGCACAGAAATACTACTTTTCTGGCAGCTGCAACCCTGAGTATCCAGATTTTATACCAAAGTGATGTTTAGGGGTAGGCTTTCACCATACAGTTTTGGCTTTAAATTCAAGGTTCCCTCCGTTCTGGATGTTTGGCTTGAGGGTTTGTATGTAGCTCCTCATAAAGACACGAGATCCATATGAAATTCTGAATCTGTACTGTGAATACATTCCAACCTATTGTGTTGGCTTACCTTTTCCCTCTGAAAAATCTGACCAAATAGAAGAATATAAAAGCCAAAAAGTATAAAATAGAGCTTTTTTCCCCTCACATGTTTTTATTTATTTGGTTGTTCATAGCAGAAATGCTGCCCCTCCTACCCCTCAGGTAGGAAATGCCACAGCTGACACAAGCCAGTCTCTACGTGGGCAGCAGCACTAAGTTATTGAATGTGCTAGTAGAAATTTTTCCAAATGCTGTGTTTTAACCCTGGAAATGCTTTTCAAACAAACAGCAATGGTGAAGTCCATCTTCTGGCTTGTGATAGTAATTTTGACATGCGGAGTGTTCTTTTCTCTCTGCCCTTGCTCGTTTTTCGTGCGGGCATAATTTTTAGGCTTCAGTGTTAACACCCAAGATTAATGGGTATGCTCCTACTTCTAAGAGTATTGTTTCAGCTGCTGTTGTAGTCAGACAAAATCCCTGGTCTGATGTATGAATAGTTCCCTTTGCAGGGTTTAAGTTTACAGCCATGAAAATATTCTTGACTATTCCTGATGGAAACTTTCATTTTAGAGAAACACAGTTCTTAAATATTCTGTGGCAGTTTTCATACTTTGCTGCTCATTTTATAGGTAACATGTTTTGTAGATGTCTTTGATTTGCCGTTGATTTATTTCCCTCCACCATTTCTGTCCTTCTAGGATTACCTGCCTTTAGTTCCACATTGTGTCAAGGTCAACAAATTGCGGTCGAGGACGGGGATCTCGCTGTGCAAGGCCTGACACAAACACCAAAGGAGTTTCTGCCCAATGCTGCCATCACAGCTAACAGTGCTTATCTCTGTCCTGTCTTTCTTGTTCTTACATCTCCCCCTCCTTCCCACCTGATTCCATCAAGCCTCTGCTGCTTTCTCTCCCTGACCTACCTGCTGCTCACGCTCTCGGCTCTGGCACACTTTCATCCCCACCAGCACATTTAATTGCAATGTTCCATTTCATTATTAGCTTGTCACCACCTTTGTCAAGTCACCTTTCCTAACAAATCTCACCGCGAAGCTTTCCTGCGTAGCTTGTCATCAATTTTCCACATCAGGGCTCATCTGAAACCACGTGCGAAAGGGGCCTGTGAAGAGTCGTGGCTGTAGTGCTGTATTTATTTGTGAATAAAGAGCAGCACCAGTGAATAGTGCTACTGTACAGGCAGAGACAGATTTACTGTGTGCCCAGCTCCTGCCGGGCTCACTGCACAGAGATGTGTCTATGTGTCAGTCAAACAAAGCCTTTCCCTTCCCGGGGATTTTCGGGGTCTCTGGGCAGTGGTCTCTACATGCACGAGGAGACCAACCCCGAGATCATTAACTCAGCAGAATTCTTCCTGGTAACTCCAGTCTGTGTTGGATCAGATCCTTGTTGTGCGTAGTAAGTTAATTAAACAAGTTAACAACGGCACGCGGTGCAGGTGGGCTGGCACCAGGCATTTCTGTGGGATTCTGCTGCCTCTCGAGTGCAGGGTGGAGCCCTGGCAGCCAGATTTAGCCTCCCCCGGAGTGCAGCCAGCGAGACACGCTGGCTTTCTACGGACTGGCAACCGCAGAACCATTTTTTTCCATGTTACAACCCTAAATTTCTATCCTGTGGCACTCAAGTAATTTTCAAAGTATTGTTGAGCTTATTTTAAGTGTGTTTTACACATGGGTAAACTCCAGCGAGGCAGAGGACAAGTGGCAGATGGTCAGTGACAGAGCCAGGAATAGAATGGAGGGCTTCCTTGTCCCAGGACATGGTTGTAATTGACTTTGTCCCAGGATTGTGAGATGTGATGATTTATAATTCATGAGGCTTCAGCAGTGCTTAAAAAAAAAAAAAAGCAGTTATTACTATTCCCAGTTTTTCCTGGCAGAGGCTGGCTTCCATAGGCAAAATGATTTCAGTTTCTTAAGTGTGCAATTTGAGGCTTAATCTGTTCACTTTCTGACCAGTTTTATTCCTTTTAAACTCACTTGGCTGTGCTGTGTGCACTGCTCGTTTACATCTGCGGGGAAAGGATGAGGCTCCAAGAGAACCCAACAGAGTATCTTTCAAATAGACCTATCTGTAACCTTGGTAAAAATAACCATTGAGATAATGATAATGGATTATTATAAACCCTGTAACTGGCAAAACAAGACTCTGCATTTCAGAGGATGAATTGCCTTTCCCTGTCCAGTAACCCACTTTATGGTGCAGTAATGGATCTGCATCCGGAGGGTCATGCACTGAAATGGAGCCTCTGGCAAGCTGGGATCACACTGGAAATGAAGCAACATCTTCATGGGCTTTTTTAATGTATGCATATTTGAAAATCTGGAACTTATCCCTTTTGACATAAAGAGACTGTCCCTGCTCGGAATGATTAAATTCTAGGACAGATTATGAAATAATAAAGTATTTAAATATTATGATGCAGCAGCACAACGGTGCAGTTACCCTTCCTTTTACTGATGCAAGTATAGTATTTCTGAAAAGCCTTTTGCACTCCAGGGAAACTAGTGACTATAAATTATAAAACAGGCAGTAGAGTTATCACGCAGGTATGGGGGGAAAAAAAAAGATGTTTCAGACCCTTCTCTAGGTGAAGAACTCACTGAAGCAGCAGAAAATATGGGTAAATGGAGCAAACACAGGGTCTGATCCAAAGGCCACTGAACTCAGTAGAAGCATTCAGTTCATTAGGCATCAGAGTCATGTGTGTCGTGAATTACAATTCACAGATGCAATTCAGAATGTTACTGTATATGAGTAAGGATAAAGTCTAATTGTCTAACCGCATTGTCTAGGCGTTCTGCTTGGATAAAATGAGCAGATTTTTCTCCAGCAGGTAGATTTTCTCAGCAAGGATGTATTGTCAATATTTATGTGAGAATTTGTGGTCCCAGAAGCACAGAGATGCTGGGAAACAAAAAGGAAAGAAAATGTATCCAAGGAGGAGATTCAACTGCTTCCAAGTCATTTCTAGAAATAAAATTCTGATGCAAACTCATTATCATTCCACTTTCCAGAGCCGATTTGCTTCCTCAAGATTTCAGAGTGTGCATCTGAGGATTCAGACTGTGCATCGTAAAGTTTCCCTCAGCAACTGCTAGAACTATTCACAAGGCACTGCAGCATGGAGCAGCTCTCAAAGATGGGATGGTAAGAGCCCCAGGGGTCAGCCTTTGGGATTAACCTGGGGAGAAAACAGTTGACTTTGTGCTTTGCTGCGTTGCTGCGGGCTGGGGGATCGAGCAGGTGATGCCATACCTCTGGTCCTGTTGTTTGCAGGCAAATAATTGTGCACAGCTGGAGCACGTTCTGGAATGGCTCTTCCCATAGGCCCTGGAAGCTCCGAGACAAATATTTGCGGCACATTTTGTGGGAGCGGGACAGCAGGAGGGTTGCTTGAGGATGGTCCAAGTCCTAATGCATCTACCAAAGCCAACTCGCTGTGTGTGCCAGCACTAACCTGTTTTAAGTATTGCTGTCATCAGTAGAGCAAGATAACAAAAGCTGCTCTTTGTGGAGTAATATCAGGAAGGAAATTGTGCATGCAGATTCGCCAGCAAACACAACAGGCTGGGGCTGTCAGTGTACACACTGATACTGCTGGTTTGTTGCTATTTTTGTCAGCTGCTGCACCCTCAGGGGTGAGAGAAAGACTTAACTGCTGTCCCTGCTGCTCAGGCATCGGCCTTAAAGGTTCCGTGTGGGCTCCTGCTCTTTGGCCCGTCTGGAGGTGATTTCTGCAAGTAGCAGTTTTCCTCTGAATCAGTCCAGTTCACCACCCAGAGCCACACCACATGACACCGTGGTGCTGTGGTATCTCCTCTTACATCAGATAAAAACCGGCTTTCCTTCACCAGAGATCTCAGTTCCTCACTATTTGCACTTTTATTTACCTTCAAATCCTGCCCCGGCCAAGCAATTGCATTCCACTTACCCAAACATTCCCCGCAGTCTTGCCCGACTTACTGCAGGCTCCAAACTCTTGTGTAGTCCTGCTGTTTAAAGTTTTTGTGTTTTGTTCTAGAGTTCACTTATATCATGAGGGGTGAAGTGTATCTGTCAGTTAACCACTTCTCAGGAGTACTATTAGGCTTAATTAATGTTTGTAGAACACTATTGAGATTCTCAAGAGAAGCAGCAATAGAAGTGCAAAGGATTATAATTAATTTAGAACTATCTCATTTTTGAGTAAATGGCTAACAACACTTAAGCTGAGACTCTCCAAGTAAAACTAATTCATTTGATTCTTACACAAAAACATTCTGAAATCTGGGTTCTATTTGCTACTTCCACTGTGTGATGCATTTTGATTTTGATGGTCCTTCGACATCCTTTGATATATCCAGGCACATTGCACAGCTTCTTTTATTCAGGAAACACAGTCCAACATATGTAAGTTGAGTTAAAATGTAATAACAGAATAACTAAGTCAATAAACTCAAAGACAATCCACAGCACCATTTAGCATATTACACAGCACCTTTACTATATTAAGTGTTTGAACCATAAAGCCTATAATTAATATTATGGAATTATTTCCATATTTATTTATGAGGCATCTCATTTACATAAATAGTCATTATCTGGAAATAAACCCAGATTATTAAAATTCCAAAAACTGATTGAGATCAGTCAAGATGTACCAGCGAGATTTGCTAGGCTCCCTGTTTGAGTGTTCTGAGAGAAGAAATGTCTGCTCCCAAACAAGCTTAAACAGGCCTGGGCTGTGGAAACACAAGCAGTGCTTCATGTCCATGACATCATCAAACAGAACGGTTATTTTGTACAGTGAGAAAACATTGGGTCACTCTTCTCACTAAGTGTCATGGAGAGCTTCCAAGAAAATGCTTCTGACACATCTGCACTGGAAATCTGACCCACATTGTAGCTGGTGTTGTCCTAACACAGATTCCTGCTTTTCTGAAACTCCACAGCAAGTCAAAATACTTTTCAAAATACTAATTTATTTCAAAATACTTTAAATACTTACAGGACTTTCAATACTTTCGAAGTTATGCATCTAGTCAGGAAACACATCGTGCAGAATGGAAAATAAAAAAAAAGAAGAAGAAATGGCACTTTCATGTTTCTATTTGCAAGCTGGAATTTCGCCACTCCTCAGCTATTAGCTACAGAGTCACAGGTATTTCAGATTATGTTCTGGTTGATATAAAGAATGTGTCTGGGGTCCTGCTGTCACTGCTTTTGCCTTTCAAGACCCAGAGCGTTCACTATTCAACTTTTTCTAGGTAGAAATAAAGCCACCAGTTTTTTAAAAAGCTACAGCTACAGAACATGCTTTAAAAAACTGGAGTTTCCCTAAAAATTTGGACCTGAGCCTGTCCTTTTTCAGCCTAAGATGCGTCTTTGAAGTGGAAGTGTAAGCCCAGAGCAAGGCGATAGACCACGATCTCCCCTGTTTGCATGATTATCTTGCTAATTCCTAGAGAAAGGAGGTTGGCTCAAGAACTGAGTCATGAGGATTTCATCTCAATACAGATATTTTTAGTATCTGTTATTTTATCTCGGGTACTTTTAAAATCTGTATCACTGCCCAACTCCTCTCCTAATTATCTGAAATCCTTCTGTAACTGCTTTGGAATGTTCCCTTCTATTATTACAGTATTATCTTGTATTACATTGGCTCCTAACTGTTCATCTATTGATCCGGTCAGGTAAGAGTGTCCTTGCTGAACGTGTGAGCAGCTGCTGAGAAACCAGCAAAACAAAGCAACAACATGAAATCTGCCCGGTGAGTCACTGGGAATTTAGGTCAGCCCAGGCTCTGCCCTTTGCTCAGCTCTCTGAGAGTTGGCTCCGGGTTACCTGAGGGAGCCCCCAAACCCATCAGACCCCCCTGAATTAATGGTTGTGTTCCTGTGCCGTGTATCACTGCCACTTCCACGGGGGAGTTTAGGGGAGATGAACACTGTCTTAGCAACTGGTCCACAACCTGCAGCTGAGAAAGGATATGAGAGCAAACACAAACCAAATCACCTTGAGAGTAAAATACAAAACCTATTTGTTTAACCCAATTTGTGCCAAATAATATTATGGATCCACTCCATCTCAGCCACTTTGAGACTCAAAATCAGTGTGCTGAGAGCAGAGGAGGGAGAGGGATGTATCTGGTCTGGTTCATACCTGGGGCAGATCCTCTGCTGCAGCAGTAAGGGGCTCTACAAAACCAGGTAGGCAGAGAGAACTGTGATAATGATTAATTAAACTGCTTCATCACCTCCTCGAAAAAAGTGTGATCAGATGTTCGTGCAAAGAAAGTAATTCACATAACCAGGTTTGAATTTGACTCATAACACAGTTAAAAACTACCTTAATGAATGGCAATTTTAAAAAATCACAGTCTGACTCTCAATACAACAAAAAGACTTCCAGTATAAATAATGGAATTGGAGGAAATGTCCTTGGCAAGTCAATTTGTTCCATGCTGCTGATGGTTCCTGTTAGTGACAAGGATTTGTTTTTCAAGAAGGAAACAATGGAAAACAGATGCAAAACCATTTACCAGAAGGCCAAGCAATGGCAGCTTTTCCAAAATGTCAAGTGTGCAGAGTGGAGTCAATTTAAAAGAGAATTAATTATTTAAACTGAATTAATTTGACTACAATGAAGCCCTGTTAAGCCATCTCATCCATCCTGCTTCCAACTGTGCTACCCCTTACAGTCTAAGTGTAAGTACTGACCTCAATTTTCAAATACTTCAAACAAAATCTCCTTTACCCAGTCAAGTGCCAATATGTTGCTGTTTTAATATATTTGCTGCATCCCTTCCAGGAACTCACCCAAAGAATTGTGCTCACCTCCTCCACATTCCCAATTCATCCGAGTTTAATCCCTGGGTCCCCTTTTTCCCTGTTTTCCTCTTTCAGCTTTGTACTTGTGGTGTTTTCCCAGAAGCTTCAGGCAGTTTCCATCGCTGCATTCACCAGATCCACCTGTCCTTTGCATAAGGTCCCTCATATCCTGATTTCAACAACTTTTTTTCTTTCATGCACTGTCTTGTTTTTGCTCACCTTTGGGGACAGGAAGGTGACTGAATTTTAGGCCCACAGCTTTTGTATGGAAGCTCATTTTCTCAGAAGAATATCCACACCTACTTCCCCTGGAACCAGTTGTCCCAGAGGGCTTCGGTTCCTCCCGGAACATGAGCCATAAAAAAGTTGTAATACACAGATTATCACCCCTAGAAGGAATACTCCAGGGACCACTGTGCCCACTGTTTGCATTTTCCAGGTCAGCAGGGATTTGCAATGCTACAACAATTTAAAAGTGGCAATAAGGTTTACCTTGTTCCCTGGTAGTGTTGTGTGGCAAACACCAACAGAGACGCTGTTCCTTTGAAACCTTTTGTTTCCCATGGGAATATCTATAACCAATTCTACCAGTGGTAAGCCAGAACTGTCACTTTTGGTTTCCAGTTTCAGCACGAGCAGAGGAACCATTCCAAAACCATCCTTTTCTGTCACCGTTAAAGCAAAACATCTGTGCTAGATTTTATATGAAGTAAATTCCTTTATTTCTTCTATTTCATGGAGGAAAAGCAATCCTGTCTATTAAGTAATAAACTTAATTGCCCTGGGTCTTGCCTGCACTGGGAATGCATATTAATTTAAATGCATCAGTGTAAAAATCAGTCTCATTAAACTATCTCAAAGCCCTAAAATAGATTGAGCACTGTTCTAACACTTGCATATAATCAGTCATATCAAAGTTATAATTTACAGGGCCTCATAATGAATATAAACAGGAATTAAAACAGCTAGGAAAAATGTTTAGTGGAAGTGATATTTAAATTGATGGCTAAGAACTCTCTTCTGGAGCATATTCCAGGCTTTGGAGGAATCCAGTTGGTAGGATTTATATGGTGTAGTAGAAACAACATATAAAACGTGAACACACTGAAGCCAAACTAACACCCTCCCCTCAGAAAGGCCTTTCTGAAGTGATTTTGTGCTCTTCCACTTCCTCGCTGTGTGGGGGCAGTGACTCACGTACGTATGGAAAATGCGAGTTCTTAGAAGCCAAACGTTCGCTCGATCAGCCGCAACCGACCGCGCGAGGTGTGGGCCCCGCGCAGCCCGCGTGGCATCTCCACGGTTACCGCGGGCACAGCAGCACCCAGCGAGGTGCCTTCGTGGGGCTGATACAGGCAGGCAGGAAGCCAGGCAGCATCTGCCACAGCTTGAGGTGGTTCTGCCTCCAGCGACCGCCGCAAAACTTCAGGCTCTGTGTCCCACGGCCCGCTCGCTCGGCCTTTGACGCCAGCAGCTGTTGGACAGGAGATGTAAAATGTTACACCTACTGGAAGGGAGGTGCACTATATTTTCTAAAGGGCCTTTGGGATGTTTAAAGGCAGCTTTTTCTTTCCATTTTCTGACGACTGGAAACGCTGGATAGCAGAGTCTGCATATGGAGTTACTTCCTGATGGTCAACCACTTCCTATTAACAACTGGGTTTTTTCTCACGTTCTGTTTTCCTTTCCGAACCTGCTTTGTTTTCTTTTGTTTTGTTCTGTTTTAAACACCAAAAACAATTGCCCCGTATACTGAATAGTAATTATAATCATCCTCATCACTGTGAGGAAGCCATGTGCTTCCCTGGAGCAGGGCTGGGGCTTCCAGCCCAGGCAATCTGTCTTCTTGGAGCTTAACAGGATCTCTATAGCATGGACAGCCAAGGAACGGAGTTATACAAAATAAATAACAAACAGTGTAGAGCAAACCGTGTCTTTGTTTAAAGAAAGAGCTCTCAAACATGCTGTTTTAAAAGGCAGCTCAGCCAAAATGTGCAGATTCTCTGCTTGTGTGAGTGGAGAAAGTCTCTGCTCCACATAGTTCAGCAGTTCTCCACCACCGTAGGATTTTCATTTGTGTGGAAAACTACTAACAGGGAACCACTGACAGCAGCATATTTTTAGGATATTGAGGCCCGTGGCATCTTTATGTACTTCCTCTGAGATTGTAATTTTGTCTAGGGTGTTGCGACAGTTGTGATGAAATTGGATTTAGCCGCGCATGGCAGATCCTTTGGGTCTGACACCATGAGATGAAAGTGGGGTTCAGAGTAACAGCGAGAAAGATGGAGACAGTACTCCACAGTTAGGAAAGTGTAGGGGAGAAGAGAATTTTGCCCAGAAATTCTATGCTCTGTGCTTTGGAGTTTTATGCAGGTTTTTTTGTATGTTCTATTCTTAAACTGCAGATGGATGCTGGTTTGCTGGAAAATAAATGAAGCACAAGGATGACTTCAAACATTTGCAGGAGCCATGCTGACACTCAAAATATAGAAACATCAAGTAACTTTCCTGGTGAGATCATAAAAGCAGAGCCAGAGTGATCAAAGAAGAAAATGCAAGACTCTTACTCCATTCCTAACACAAGATACATTCTCCTTCTGGGACCAGGAGCCTCCATGGACAGAGATGCTCCCACAGTCTACAAATACAGTACATAAGGTAGGTACTTTGACAGTATTTAGTTAGTTAAATGTGGGAATATTCATAAATACTGTAGATGTAACCCTTCAGAGTGACAAATGACTGATCAGGTTATTACTGTGTAAGAGAGTCATAGAATCCCAGAATGGTTTGGGTTGGAAGACTCTTTAAAGATCATCCAATTCCAACCCCCTGCCATGGGCAGGGACACCTTCCACTAGCCCAGGTTGCTCCAAGCCCTGTCCAGTCTGGCCTTGGACACTTCCAGGGATCCAGGGGCAGCCACAGCTTCTCTGGGCAACCTGTGCCAGGGCCTCACCACCCTCACAGGGAAGAATTTCTTTCTCATTCCTAATCTAAGCCTACTCACTTTCAATTTAAAGCTATTAAAACCATGACTTTATTTTTTTTTATTTACTTTTTAAATAAGACAAGACTGGTATGGGAAGTGGAGTAAGGTTTTGTGCTGGCTTTAGACAGAATGGGACAGACCTTTTCCCATTTGGAATTCTTTGAATTTTAGTTCTGTCAGACTGTTTTCTGCAGCTGGTCTCCCTTGCTCCCTGCCGTGTCCCTTCACCAGTGTTCCAGCTGCTTCCAGCTGGAGGTTCTGGAAAGGTTTGTAAAACATTCCCATAAGATCTATGCGTTCAGTGCAACAACAGCTACCAAAACTCACTACAAATGGGGGATTGGGAGAAGATTTGTAAATCCCTTTCAGACAAATGTGTAAAGAGCCCCCTGGGCTGAAGGATAAGTGGAGTTATTGAGTAGAACAGAATATCCCATTCCTTGCTTTGGTCTTTCCAAGTCAACTGAAAACTGGGCTGGGTGGGATCACACAGATAACACCACAGGCTGTGGTTTACAAGGATTCTGGAAGAGAAGTGATGTGGGGTGTTTATCTAGACTCGACACAGCTCTTTGACTGAGAAATCAACTTGCAGCATTTACTACGTATTGGAAGAAGGTGGATGCTGATTGGTGTTCATCGAGTGTTTTAAGTTATCAGAAGCTACATAAAATGGCCTTCAGAAGATTAAAGTTAGTCAGACATAAACAGTTCATCGAAAGAACACGTATTTTCAAGCAAGGAAGGGATCTTGATCAGCTCTCAAGAACTACAAACCAAAATGAAACAAGTAAAAAAAGAAAATACGTAGAAGAGGAGATCAGTAATTCTCAAAAAGCCAGTTCACTCTCCCCTGAATCTGAAAATTCACTGCAATCAGAATTGCAGTGAACTTTCAGATTTACTGCAATCAGAATAACCCTGGATGATGTGACAGTTAAGCAATGAGCAGCTCATGTGATTAATTAACTCAGGTTTACAGGCAGGACAGTTACCTGAGCACCGAGTTGGCATGTCCAGACTCCTTCTGATTGCAGAGCTCTCGAGCTCAAAAATTACTGTGCTGCTGTTTTATCACTTGAGCCCAGATTTCTTTGATTCCCTGTCCAACACAGCAAAAGCTTTATTTCCTTTATTTCTGTACACTCATTTTTTTCCCTGTCAGTTAAATCACCAGAGACTCTCACTGACTACTCTCAATAGACCTTCCAAAGATGAAAGGCTTGTGCAGTTTTGCAGTAATGTATCTATTTGTCTTCCAGAAATGAAGAACTTATGCCTAAAACTTACTGGAGGGTTAACAACCCACACAGCAAAGCACTTTCTCTCTCTGAAAATTGTGATTTCTTTTGCCTACAGATGCTGCATGGGGAAGAGCAAAATCCATAACAGACTGGAACATGGGGAAAAAAAATGGCAAGAAATTATTTGGATCAAAGCAAGAAAAAGAGAACTTATTTATTCTACTCTACAGCTCATAAAAATCAACATGAAATGCTGTCAGACAGCAGAATAAATTTGGAGGAAACCAATATGAAAAGAGAGAGGAGGGAAAGCTCCAGGGCACTGAGGGTTTTCAGAGTGGGCAGATTTGGTGGCAGCCTGAGCTGCAGAGCTCTTTGTGTCCTCTGACATGCAGAAATCCAGAGGAGCACTTCTCAGTGGTAAACTCTTCAGAGCATCAGGCTGTGCCAGCTTTGGCTCTTCCTCTCTGACTTGCAGGTAGATCGTGGATCAGGGCAGTGATTGTTCCCCTGGTGAAGCGTCTCAAACCCTGGGGGCAGTTTTGGGCCCCTCACGACAAGAAATTGAGGGGCTGGAGGGTGTGCAGGGAAGGGAACGGAGCTGGGAAGGAGCTGGAGCAGCAGGAGGGGCTGAGGGAGCTGGGGGGGCTCAGCCTGGAGAAAAGGAGGCTCAGGGGGGACCTTCTGG
>JAWMRA010000016.1:2514460-2541360 GCA_035584735.1 Pseudotriccus pelzelni | reverse complement strand
AGAGCTGGGGGCAGCACTGGAGGTGGGGTCTCACCTTTGCAGAGCAGAGGGGGCAAATCCCCTCCCTTGACCTGCTGTCCATGCTGGGGATACAGCCTAGGATACGTTTGCCCTTCTGGACTGCTCTCAATCGTGTTGTCTTCTGGATTTCACAGGAAACTTCATTTATTAAACTGTATTAATATTAGAATAATTAAATATATGTCTTGAACTGTGTGCACATTGCATTTAACCAGCTTGGAAACAGGCCAAAACTTGAAGCAATTTTTAGGAGAATTGCAGAATCAATACATTGATTCCCATTAATTTGATGTCAGAGGAAACAAATGTGTACCTGTCTGACACGTGTGCATTCCCTGCGGAGATGTACTAAAATAGGCATCTTCTGTCTGCCTTCCCTGTGCCCTTCAAACATCAGAAACCAGGGCCAGAATGGGGGAAACCCAGACTGGTTCCAAAATCTAATGGAGCCAGTTTATTAACCCAATATCCTGGACAAGTTATACACAAATCCAAGCCACCCTGAACTTTACCCTACCTGCTGCACCAAGTTCCCTGCTGCTTCCCCAATGCTCCAGTCTCCCCAAAATTCATCTCTACTTCAGGGCTGAGAACATCTAGGCCAGCTGAGGAGGAACTCCTTTCAGTCTGTCACAGCCATGAGCTGTAATTCTGCACAGCAGTGAGAAAATATTAGTGATTAATCCTAATCGTGAACACATTTTAAGCCAGCCAGAGTTCTGGATCAATCCAAGCTCCGTAAAATGTGCTGTGCTCCAAAGCAGCTTGCACATCTTGCTCACTGCACAGCTGGCTGCTGAGAAAACTCTTGTCTCAGGAGGTTTGCTCAAGCACATGAAACATATTTTTAGCATCCCAAAGGTGATTGTACTCACAGAGCTGAGAGTGCAACCTGCCTGACAGCAGCTTTCCAGAGGCAGGAGCAGGAGAGAGGCAACGCATGATGAGATTACCCCCCACGGAAGGAGACTCCTGCCTGGAATATCAACACAGCTTTTCAGTCTCTCTCATTGTGACTGTTTGTGCTTTCATCAGATTTTCCATTTGCTCCTTCAGCTACGGGGCCAGATGGCTCCCACACATAATGCTCTGAATCATGGCAAGGCTCGAGGTGTTTGTTCTGTGGCACAGCAAACACACGCTGGACCAGGTTAAACCCCCTCTCAGCCACATATGGTGCCCGCTGCGTGGAGCTGCAGCAGGTACCTATGGATCCACTCTGAGGAAGATCCCTCTCCTTGCAGGTTGTCAGGAAAATTTCTGTCATAGCTTCAGCACAAACAGCAAGGAATAGAGGCAGTGCAGTAACACATGGCACAGGACAGATGCTTGGTGCTTCCTGGGATGCACGATGCCTGATGGCAAGGAATCTTGGTGGGCCAAGGACAGGAGGCTCTTGTTCCCCCTCTGATTTCCCAGTGCAGCTTGTGATTAAACTGGTGCTGACACCTTGCCCGGTGCCTGTTTGCACAGCCAATAGCCCTGGGCAGGACTTCTGGCTGTGAAGCACCTACTGGAAAAGGAGAGTATCTCATTGTTTGAGAGCATCTTTGCCCCTGGCATTTGTTAAATAGGAAAAAAACCTGATTTTCTCCTCACTCACCGCACATAGATGTGGGGTAGATTCAAGCTGTGGCCACCCTGTGAAATGAGAGCGAACAGGGGGGATGATCCACTGTGGAACAACCACTGCGCAGGAGGGCAAGGCTGGAGGGATTGCACAGCATGGGATTTGTGCTTCAGTGACAAGACCATAAGCACCACCCTGTAGTTGTCCCTCACTGATCCATCGCACTTCTGAGCACTGAAAAACTCTGGAAGAGTGAAAGGTGTTTTCCCACTAGGTAGGAGATGGCTGTTTCAGAGAATTCCAGCCTGCTGTGCGGGGGCTCAGTGCAAACACCAAATGCCAGGGTGGCTGAGGGATGTCCCGGATCGCACGATGGATACGGTGTGTGTGCTCCAGACCACGCAGTGAGGGAGCAGCCAAGCATCTGGCCACTCTCCAATGGCCACACTCCACCTCAAGCATTTTCTGAGATGAGAAAATTACCCTTTGGCTGTTTTTCAGCTTGCTTTCCTTGGTATGCATTTGACATGCCCTCCTTGTTGGGAGTGACAGGACACCTCGTGAGCGGGTGCCGTGCTGGCCTTTGGCAAGCAGTGGGACACCCGTCAGGGACTGGAGCGGTGACCAGGAATGTCACAACTGCAGCCTGTGCAGAGCAGCTCTGATGAAGGTTAAACGTGTGCTGCCACCACCTCTGAGGTCAGCGTTGGGCTCGCTTTAGCAGTCCTATAAATAGATGACCAAGGTTGACTGAAAAGAGGATTTGGCTCGGCTGGATCTTGTTTAGCATTCCCAAGAGAGGAAGGCAGATTCTTTTCCCTTTTCTCTTCCAGCCTCTAACCTTGAGTTGGTCTCTGTGGGAAGCATTAGTGGCATTTGCCAGCAGAGCTGCCGCCGTGAGCCGGATGTCCTGCTGTGTCACACAAACCACACGTACACATCTCTTCAACCTGCTAACCCAGACCTAATTCCACTAAAGCCTCAAACTAATTCCTCACCGGCAAAACTAAGGAAAAAACCCAGACAAACCTGGAGCCTAACTGCTTGAAAACAGTAGGACACCTAGTGGATTTATAGGGAATATCTTTGGGATTATCAGAAACATTTTGTCATTTTCTTGGCAACACCAACTGTGAATATATTTGTAGAGGAATCACTGAAATATCAGGGTTTCTATTTAATAAATTAATCTTGTTATAGCTGTTACATCTTCCAGTTTTCCTGAAGAAATTATTGCAACCTATAAAAAACCCGAAGAGTATTGTTTGCATGACTTGAAAAAAAATAATTGTGGAGAACTGGATGGTTCCCAAGGTCTGGGAACAGGAGGAAGGGTATTCTGCCAGATCAAAGCCATCCCAGTTGTTCCATCTGACAGCTCTCTAATGATCATAATGAGCAAAGTTCTCCAGTCTCAGCCTGGCTCCCTGTACAATCGTGCAGCTTCACAGCATCTCCATGCTGAGCACAGCCAGGCAGCTCTGCTGGTTGTTTCAGCAGAGAATGACTTGGCCGCAGAAGCCAAACTGCCTTCTTCATTCCCCAGGGCCGGGCTTTTGAATCCAAATTAGAGGATGATGGGCCATGGGACAATGGCTGCACTGCTGTCGCTGTGTTTGTCTGGTACCAACCCCAACATCAAGCAGATTTTGACCCTTGATAGGAAATAAACCCCTGTGGCAGGGTGTGTAAGAGGAAGAAGATTTGGAGTGGTGAGTCTATGAAATGGTATCCTGGCCAGCAACTATCCTGGGGCTGCCAGTGTTATCTTGCTGGGATGTCTCCGGAGGCAGCAGACGCAGACAAAGAGATGAGTGTTGAGTCCAAAATGGATGCGGGAGACTGAAGGCTTCATTTTGACAGTCAGCACAAGGAACACCAAGTCATCGAGGCGTGCACTCAATTCCTGTTCCCAAAGCACATCGAGAACTTCCCTTCCTTTCTGCTTATCCCATAATATTGTCCCAGTGAAGAATGTCTCCAGAAGATGGTTAATTGTTCTGCTCCCTTCCCACTCTTTCTTCAGTGCTGCCAACACCCCTAAAGAACAGCAATACCAGGATGGATCTGATAGGTCCCTGTTCAGATCCAGGCCTTTTTTTTTATTCCAACTTGAAGGTTAGGAAAGAAAAGGCTGATTTAGAAATTAATTTTGGTTTGGTCTATTTCATCTTACATCTTTTCTTCTTAGAGCTGTAGAGCTCAGATGGTGGAATTCAATGAGCTATCAGCAGAAAAATTCCTGTTGACTCCATGTATTTTCATTACTCCTACCTGCGGCATGAAATTACCTGAAAAATAGAATTCCTTGCACGTTGTAGACCCTTTAATTTGGTCCAGGGTTTTAAAGAAGAGGGGGATTTTTTTATTTGTGCATGGATTTTATATTTGAAGGGGTTTTTTTCTGACTGATGTGTCAAACCGGGGGTAGAGTGTGCTAAGAGTATGCTTTTGTCTAATTTAGCAGCTGGATTGGAAAGCTTGAATTATCTCTGCATAATTGCAATGATTCATGGATTGTTAGGAAATTGCAAAGTATTGATTGGATTTTCCCCTTAGGAAATATTTCTCCTCTGATAAAACAGAGTAGGTTCTGGGGTTTTGCTTTTGTCCTTCCTGCTTTCTGCCCCAGGGAAGCCAGGGGCTGCTTTCAGCTGGAAAACAGGAATTTGGGTCAACAGCCATTCAAGGACAGTTTTGAATTATTGCGATTTCCAGTTCCAAATCTTTCCCTGAGCTTTGCAGAGCGGTGGGCTTGGCAAAGTGTGGGCAGGGATTTCCAAGCCTGAAAAGCTGGGACCAGCAACAAATCCCGGCCATCCCTGTTTCACAATCTTCCACTTCCATGTCAAACACCACTGGCGTGCTCTGCAAAGAGACCTTGACCTTGTTGTGGCAATGCTACAGCCGTCGGAGGTGGTGGCAGATTTTCCACTTTATTAGGCCAGGATTTCTCTCAGGGTCTCAGGAGGTGGTGGGAGGAGGGGAGGGGGAGGCTGAAATGAAAATCAGGTGCGGGGAGAGCCTGCACACAGTGCCTGGGGCTGGGCAGCCGGAGCTGGAGCCCTGACACACATCTGCACGTTAATGGTGCTGGGCCCTTTCGGCAGCTCGGTATGAATTTCCAGAACAGAGCCATAAATACGCAGTTATGAGTGTGACCTCTGCCGCTTTTCTTCTCTTAATTGAACATCCAAGGCCCAGCTGAGTATCATTCCTTGTCTCTGCTCCAGTTGCTTGGAACGTGCTGCCTCTGCAAATGGTTCTGCCTAAGTTAGGAATTACGAGAGTGTTCTAATTCAAGGTTTGCCATGAATTTAGTGTTCCCGCAAGGATGACACTAATGGCAATTAAGGCAGCAGAAATGCCAGTGCTGAGTGACTGTTCTCCCATTAAGAGCTGTCAGTCTGAGAGTACAGAGTCCTCTGTTCTTTCAGGCCTGACCTCTGCTTTTTGGCCATGTTTCATGTGCACGGCAGGTGTCCTGGGCCATCCCATCCCACTCCCCATCCCCGTTCGCTCCGGGAGGGGACACAAAGAAAGAGCAGAGCAGCCAAAACCAGCCTGTGCTGACAGTGACATTTCCTGAGGGTTTGGATGTTCTCATCTGGGGCTTGAACAGCAACAAAATTAACCCAGGACTGAACAGGGCATAAGACTTTAATTTCTGGAGCTCCCTGCTAATTCAGTGCTCTTCTCATGCCCTGCTCTGTTGATTCTTGTTTATACACAGAGCTCTTTCAGTTTTTACCATGAGAAATCTGATTTTAAATGATCAAATGCATTTAAACAGATTTAGCTAGAAACAGCCCCCACTGCTTTTCAGCTACATGGCAATCTGCACAAACGTCCGTATTTTGGTAAAAAGGATTGGTAAAAATGCCTCTGCTCCATAATGGCTGATGTTCAACAAGTGACAACAGTGCAGCAACATGGGGACTGTGATTTTTAGCTCAACCAGAAGAGCCACTGCCCTCACTCTCTGCCCTGATGTCCTGCACAGGACGTGCCAGTTCCAGATGAGGAACATCTGCAATTTGGTGCAAGAGGAAGTAACATTTACGCACACATGAAATGTAAATAAAGGGTGTTTCCAGGCTCACCAACAAAATCTTAAACGAGGAAAGGAGAACAGCTCTTGCAGAAGGATAACTAAAAATAGTTCGTCTTTGTCATTTTTAAGTGTTTTTAGCAGTAATAGCAATTCTGGAGGATGAAACCAGGTCTGAGAAGCATCAAGTGAAAATTAATAGCTTTTTAGCAATAAAGTTCAATGGAGAAGTGCAAATAGGATGTGAGATGGAAACCTGAGCTGCTGAGTTATAAATACATCCCAGCCTCTCCACAGACAAGTACCCATTATCCATGTAATGTGCTTCTCAATGCTGTAGGAATGAGAAGGGCAGCAGAAGCGGGATGAGCATTTTCGGATTCAAGATTTTGGGTGTTCTGGGTTTATCTGGGGACAAAAAGGACGAATCCAAGGACCGCAGAGACCACCTTGCTGCTACACTACCAGAGCGCTTTCTGCTCGGCCAAGGCCTCGCAGTGCCCTTATGGGAACTGGCACATGCAATTATTCCCACAGGACACATGGAGCAGAGCCCTGGGGATGTGAAGGCCTGCGTGCTTGTTGGGTTCTGTGCCCCTGTGAGAAGCTGGAGGTGTGTGACCTGCCTGGGCACGCTGGGGGCTGGTGGCAGGATGCGAGCCTGCACTCCGATGCCCTGATCTCAGGCTGTGCTCCTGTAGTGGGACACGCTGGGCTCACACCTTGCTGTGTCTCTGTTATTAATGCTTTGTTTTCCCCTCTCAGAGGCTCTGAAGCAGCGTGAACTATTTATTTTTAAAGGCAGAGGATCATGTTCTGGCTCGTTATCCTTCCAGCAGACGGTAACTGATGCCCAGCAGTGCTGCTGGTGCCCGGGGGTTACTTTGCACGCACAGGAATGATGACACAGCCACTGAGTGCAGCCATGGCAAACATGCTGCTGCTAACGGCAGCCTGGTGGGAAAAGAGCATTTTAGAGGGATTTGGTTTAATCATCTGGATGCAAGCGCTATTTTTATCCTCTGCTTTTTAGGTCTCAAGCCTGTGCCAAGGGAAGCTGATGACAAAGCTGGTGTCTCCCATGGCACAGGGGCACACAAGGGTGACCAGGGCAGTGTAGGCAGTGGGAAAGGGGCCTGTGACTGCAGCCACTTTACACCACATGAGCTGAAAATGCTCTGACACCTCCACCGAGCTCCATTGTTTTCACATGCCCCTCTCAGACGAGTTCATAGGAAGGACCTGTGAGACCTGGGGCCCTCCCACCCCAAGCTGCCCTGTAGCTGCGGATGGCTTTGGGGTGAAGTCATCGCCGCTCCGTGGAGGCGGGAGAAGGGCACCCACCCTGTGCCCGGGGATGGGCTGGTGGGCACCAGACAAGAGGTGATGCGAGGTGTGGTTGTTACACCTTTGTGTGTGAAGGGGCCTGAGGAGCTCAGAGCACATGTGGACATCGTTTGAACACAGGAGCTCGGAGTGTGTCCGTGCATCATTTGGGAACTGAGTCTTAGGAGCTTGGAGTGTGGCTGGGCATCACTGGGGCACAGGAGCCCGGGGAACTTGGAAAGTGCCCGTCCATGATTTGGCAACAGGAACCTGGGGAGCTCGGAAGGTGTCCGTGCATCGTTTGGGCACTTGAGGTCGAAAAGAAAAGAAACGAGGAGCGGGTGGGAAAAAAAGTAGTAGGTTCCACCGAGATTTGAACTCGGATCGCTGGATTCAGAGTCCAGAGTGCTAACCATTACACCATGGAACCACTCTGTCTTTGGTGTTTCCCGGCAGCGCCTAGTGCCTTTCAACCGTGGCTCATCCCCCTCAGCCCCCGCAGAGCCGCCTCGGGGGCCGGGCTGTGCCGGTGTCGGTGCCGGTGTCGGTACCGGGGGGCTGCGGGCCGGGCGGGACCCCCCGCTCGGGTGTAACGCGGCCCCGGCACCGCCCCGGGCGCGGTCGGGCGGCGGCGCCGCTGCCCCGGAAGCGGCCGCGGGCGGAGCGCGCAGGGCGGAAGCGCCGCGGCGGCTGCAGGGACGGACCGGCCCCGGCCCCGGCCCCGCTCGGCTCCCGACCCGCCACCCGCCATGGGCACCCGCGACGACGAGTACGACTCTCTGTTCCAAGGTGAGGCGGAGCGGGGCCCTCCGCGCCGGGGGGAGCGCCGCGGGCACCGCTCGGGGGTTCCCCCGCGGCCCGCGGGGCCCCGTGCGGGCAGGCTGGGGCCGCGGGGCTGTGTCGGTGCCGGGCAGGGGCTGGGCAGGGGAGGCGGCGGGCTGGCGAGCACGGAGCGCCGGGGAGGATGCCCGGGCGCGATAAGGACTCCTCAAGGTTGATAAGGCCCCCCCCTCCGGCTGCTGAACAGGGCTGCGGAGGGGGTGAGGTACCCTCAGCCTCGGTAACGATGCACTCGTTTAATAAAGAGCGAGATGGGCCGGCCGCTGCCTTCTGAGCCCTTGGCGAGGGGTGAATGTACCTGCTGCTCCACGCCCAGTGATTAAGGAACCATAGACTCCTGGAATGGTTTGGGTGGGAAGGGACCTTAAATGCCATCCCGTTCCACCCCCTGCCGTGGGCAGGGACACCTTCCACTATTCCAGGTTGCTCCAGCCTGGCCTGGATCTCCCACCCTGTCCTGGCTCCCAGCGGAGAGGGGCAGGAATTCCTTGTTTTCCAGGGCTGATGTCCCTCTACTCTGCCGTACAGCAGCAAGTTGGGTTAAAATGTTGCAAATTGTAGTTAAATACCCAATTTCCACTCCCTGCAGAGTAAAACGCCACCCCTGCTGTCCAGGTTCATACAACACGCTGTGAAACGTGTGCAGAACTGCCGACGTTTTGGGAGTTCACTGTCCAATTTTTTTAAGCCCTCCTGTAAAAGCAAGCAAAGCCCTGTAAAAAGTGCTTGTTTGGTGTGGTGTGGTGTTGCACATTTGAGTTTAGGGTTTAGAGCATTGCTTGTTTCTGATGGTGAGAGACCCTGTGCTTGTCATCATGAAGTTAAAAGGAAAACGTCAGGTTTTTTTTCCCCTGTACCCTTAAGCTTCTGTCATAACTTTGAGTAATTGTTTTTGGGTTGGTTTTGTTGTTTTTATTTGTTTGTTACCTGTTTTATCCAATTGCATGTGGAAAGTGGTATTATTTCTAGCTACAAATCAGTTCTCTGTACTGTATTTAAATCAAATCAGGAAGTTCCAGAAGGGCCTTTTTTTCTCAGCTTGCAGCATTGGCAAGGGCCTTGCTGAGCACTGGTTTAATCACATCCAGCAGCCTTATTGCAGGAACTTGTGTTCAGGTCATAACAACCTTTGAGTTGCTCTTACTTGTTCCTGCAGTTCTGTCAGTGTGCTTGTAATGAATGTTTTAGCTGTGAAAGCCTGAGAATATCAGCGAGTTTTGTGGTAGAGCTCCTATCTTTTATTAAACCTGCTTCCTTATGTAATTGGGAAATTCTAAGGCTTGGATCCAGTTACACGGAGAAGTTCAGAGCTGGTTTATTTGATTGCCTCTCCTAAAGCTTTTTCTGTTTAGCCTGGGTCACAGGAGCTGTTGGGAGAGCAGGGAATGCTGTGGAAATGCTGTTGTGAAGATGAGCCATTTGGGTTTTGCAGAGCTAAAGTGGACCGCAGGAAGTTGATGCAATGTCACATAACTGGGATTAATGTGGCAGCTGAAATAACATAAAAATGCAGAGTAATACAAATCCTGGAAACTTCTGTAACTTCCCAGAGGTGATGGTGGTTCTAAACAAGCTGTCACCACTCTGGAATGATCTCGAAATTATTGCAAGTAGGTCTGCGAATTGAATGTCTCCTTACCAGGCACTAGGCAAAAAGGCAAGGGGTAGGTAAACACTCTCGGAAAAAGAAATGGGAACTCAGGAGGAATGTTAGGTCAGTGTTTGAATTTGAGACATGAGCATCTTGGGAATGGAGGGGAAATGCAGATAGGACAAGCATTTCCATTTTGAAAGGGGTATTGTAGAATTAAAAAGATGGAGAAAGGCATCGAAATAATCAGAAGAGAGACCCAATGGATTCACAGCCCTTATACTGAAGTGATGTACAACTTGATCAAAATCAAAACAGTGAGTGATAAAGGCAAGTAGGGAAAGTACCTCCTGTTTGTCATAATTTCTCTGGATATCTGTAGTGCTTCTATTACTGGGCAGCAGGTGAAAGCAGAAGGACAAAGCCCCACAGGTGTATATGCAAATTCCGGAGTGATGCATTGCCATAAATACTGTAAATGAAATTGAAAGCCTGCACAGACCTACCGAGGGAGAACCGTGTTGGTTGGGGCATTTCGGTGTGATGACAATGGCAAGCCTGAAGGTATTGCTTGTTTGAAGGGGAAGGGCTGGCTGGGACAGAGATGAGACTGTTCTGCTACACGGAATGTTTCTTAGACATCAGTTCTTGAGGGCCAGACTGTGGGTGTGGGTCCGTTGGTCTGTCAGGACAATTAATCCAGTAGGACAGTTCTTCTGGGTTTATGAACACATTTCAAAATACCCTTCTGACTCTGTTGTGACACTTCAGCACATAGTAAAGCTTAAGCCTGACTTGAAAAAGACAATTGCTGTTAAATTCTTCTTGTCCAGCTGCATGCCTCTGTATTCTTCCATGCTTTTGGGGTTTGGCTGAGAGCAGTGCCTGCTGTTCCCGGCACTGCCCTCGAGGAAACACAAGGCCTATGAAGTGCAGTTTGTAGAAATCTTGGTCTAATTTTAATAGGAGGAAAATATAATGGTAATATAAGGATATTACTTTATTGCTTAAGCCTGGCTTAAATACAGGAACTTTTTTATGCTTTTGATCAATGTGCTTGCAGTAGATGAGTAGTTATCACAGGAACCCTCACTTGTAGGAGAAGTCACAAACAACCCCTACCCCAAATGGTCTTTGAGAGGCCAGTTCTCTTTGTGGTAGAAAAGGGGTGAATAGAATGGGGGCACAGCTGAGGAGGGAGATGAACACAAGTCAGGACCCTGTTGGGTTTATCACCCGCTGCCTGCAGGGTGTAGAATCAAGTCATTTTATCCATGTTTCCTTTAAACTCCAGATGAAGTGGGCAAGACGAGGTTCATCAGCAAGTTCTTCTGGGAGCATGAAGACACGTCCAAGCTTTTTATTGCTGTGTCTCTTTATAGCACAGCTCTGTGCAGAGACAAGTGGTTTTAGACACTAATTCACTGGTGCTGGTGGACATGTCTTACACTGTGTACTGTGTGACTTGTGTAATAATTGTTATCATAGACAGCACAAGGCAGTGCTGCTGGGCTCTACTTTCAACCTGATTACTTTGTCAGTAGCGTATTTTACGAGATAATTAAAGTATTTTCTGAAAAATTTTAAGTAAAAGGTTTCACAGAAATAAAAATTGGGTGAGTGAGCTGAAATGTTGGTGAAAAATTAATAATCCTTCCTCGACACAGTTCTCTAAATTGCTTCTCATGCAGCTTAGGAAATTGAATTCTTATTTTGGTCTTCTACAGAAATAAAACTGGAATTACAGAGTGAAATTTTTACAGTGGCATGGACTGCATACTCTTTTTTTTCCCATTTTTTTTTTCTCTCCACCAAGTGCTTGTGTGTTTGTCTTAAACCTTTGGGGTAGCAACTGCTGTAGAAAGTCAAATGCATCGATTTTAAGCACATGGTTGCAAGTATTGAACTGCCCCGTGACTAAACCAGTCACTTGGGGCTGGGAGATCACTTCCATGGCTTTCAGATTACCTGTGAAGCTTCCGAAGGTGCTGCTCCTGTGAGGGAAGTGCTGGTCCAAATCAGGTTATTATTGATGGATTTCAGGGCTGGATCTTGTGGCTGAACTTGCTAAAACGTTTCCTCCAGACCTTCCTCCTTCCAGTGCTGATGTAGCGAAGGAATTTGCTGATGAGGCAAGCTGGGTGGGACAGGGAAACTCAGAGTGTGTGCTGATGATGACTGCAGTCCTCCAGAGGAGCTGGGATTCGGGAGGTTTTAAGGCCTGGGGACTCATAGGAGTTGGGCAAAGTAAAAGTTTGCCAGCTTAAAGCTGAACAATTAGGTCTGACCGCAGGGCAGACTGAGCCATCCAGGTGAAATGGTCAGGAAAAGTAATTCCAGCTCCAGGTGTGCCTAGTGGAGATGGAAATATTAAAATCCCTTTGTGCATCACAGGGAGATCTCTCTTAGAGTGATGTGTGCAGTTGTCACTGCGTGGGAAAGAAGTGGAAAAACTTGCAGGGAAGGTGTTTTGGGAAATGGACAATGTGTTGATGTGGAACCTTTCCACAAGTTGGCTTGTTTAGCAAATGCAGCAAAGCCCAGAGAAGATGTGGTTGCTTTCTGTAAATACCCCAGTGAAAACACCTCTGGGAGAGGATTCTAATAAGCTAATGGATGGTGCTGGCACATGGACACCACTAATTCCTCCTGAAAATTAGAAGGCAATTTCTAACCATTAGGAGTGAGTCTCTGGAAGAAAAGCCCAATAAAAGGGTGTGTGCAGGAACAATTAGCTTTATCATGCCTAGATAGCGTCATTTCCCTCCCAGAAACTGTTTGCCTGGGATAGTTGGAATGGGACTCGGCCATCCAGGGTCATTCCTACTGCGTTTCTATGCAAGGAATGTAATACCTGGGAGCACTGTGTGGTATAAAATATCAAAATGAAGTGGTTTGATAAGGAAAGCAAAACTGCAATGAATAACACAATCTGAGTGGCTGTTAAAGCTGTTTCAATTCCTAATTGTATTTAAAGAGTGATACTTGCCCAGACTGGCAGAAATGCAGAAAGTGTGAGGAGTCTGAGGCGCCTGCTGACATTCCAAGCTGTTCTTGTGTCTGTATTCAAGGGGAGCTGCAGTGGCCCAATTAAGCAGGGGAAATAGCTGACTTCAAGGAGGAAAGTGTTATTTTCCCCTTTTAATTGGGACACATTAATCTGGTGCTGGAAACCATTCAGAGCATAAGCAGCGTGGGATTCAGAGAAGGTAAGGAAAAAAACCTGGCAGAGGAATCAGAGGGATCCATCTACTGAGTGACTTGAAGGTGGGGTTTGCACTGAACAATAACAGATGTGTTTGAGGGGATACTTAACAGGTATACGATGCATCCTATTGGGAAAAGGAAGTGATGGATGTGGATTGTTTTCCTTGCTCAGAGAAGTCTCTGGCCACTGCCAGAGCTAGTGCTGAGCATTGCAGGACTGAGGTGTGTGAAGGGAGCTCGCAGCATTTGTGTGTAACACGTCCCGGTGATTACAGACGTGATGTCATCTAAAACCATGGCCCAAACCTGCCAAAATAGTGTTGGAGAACTTACTTGCCAGTGGAAGAGGAAAGGCACGGCTGTTTGCCAGGGGTGGTGACGCGATCCGTGCCCTGTCCCCTGCCCCAGGTTTATCATGATTTAGCATCTCCGCTGCCAGCAGAGCTGCTCAGCAGTGTCAGGGCAGCCACACGGAGCACTGCTGACCTGGCACAGAGGAAACTGACTCCTGTTTGCATTCAGAACGGGTTGCCACCTACCTGCACTTGTGATCTTCATAAACAGAAGTGGTTAACAGAGCCACTCTGCTTTATGCAAGTTCAGAGCTTGGCTGGCTGTGTGCTGAGTCAGCTGGCAGGGGAAGCTGGGAAGATGTTTATTTTGATGAAGTATTCTGCACAAGGCCTTTTGAAGCCAGTGTTTGCTGCAATTTTCAGTTATGGGAGGGAGTTTAAAAGGTGCTGCTCTGCCCTTCCAGTCAGAGCGAAGTCCCAATTGCCAGAATTGCTCTGCATTATTTAAACAGGAGCTGGTGTGCACAGGGCTGCAGCAGCAGATGGGAGTGTTTGCACTGCTAGACTGAGCTCCATGGGGAGGGGGGTTTCTCATGTGATTGAATGTGTTTGGTGCACTCATTGCTCTGTTGCACCACACAGAATCTTCAACACTGTGTTGTGGTGTCTCAGCTGTTCATTATGTGTGTTACTAAGCCAGTGTTTGTTTTTACCTAAACAAGCAAAGCCACAACATTTTTTGTGTCACCTGAGCGTGCATTTTTTTGCTTGGGCTGGTATTGATTCACTGCTGAACTTAGTTATCAGCCTTTCCTCTCAGGGACTTTATCCTCTTTCCTTCCTTGCACCACTGGTTTGGTGCCTTATCTTTGTTAAGGGCAGAAGATCGTCCCGAGAGGCTCCTGCTGGTGTGACTCAGGTTGTGAACGTGTTTCATCCAATGTTCTGCATCTTGGGACTGCGTTTTAAGTTACACTTAACCTTGCACCTTTCAACCAGCATTACGGGTTATTGCACCGAATCCTCGTGACTGTTTCCCCTGAAGGAACTGGACTTTAAACCTTCTCCCGCCCTCTTGTCAAGCAGAGCTGAATCCCTCCAATTAGTTTGCTTGGCACTGGTGCTGGGATGAGTCAAGCTGAGCCAGGGAAGGGTGTGGATGGTGGTTGCAGTCCTGAATCCCACCAATACCCCAGCAGTGCTTTAGAGCAGTTCCAGGCTCTGGCCTGATGTGTCCAGGAGCCACAGCAGCAGAGGGACTGCAGAAGGACAGAGAGCTGTGGTTCAGCAAACATTTCAAACTGTCTCTCAGGGTGATGGTGGCCTTGGGGTTTTTTTTTTTGTTTGGTTCTTTTTTTCGCTCACAGATTTATCTCTGGTAAAGCAGAGTCTGCTGCTTGCCCTGTGTTCTGAACTTGTTCAGCAAAGCAGATTTCAGTTGTGTGGTTGTGGGGATTTTGTTTTTTTTTTTTTATAGTTCTAATGTTGTTACAAGGATGTGAAATCTAACCAGTCCCCAACTTTTGTAGTGACAGCTTCATATATCCTTCCTGGAAGAGGAATGCTCTTCCATGCTGGGCAAAGGAGGCTGAAATGTAACCATTAAAAGTCCAGTCTAGTGTCTGTTCAAAATGCTGGTGAATGTGGCAGCTTTGGTTTTCCAGGAATACCAACACTTGGACAGCAGATCCATGACAGGCGTGGTGGTGTTGCCATTCTTTTCCTTCATGCTTCGTTCCCAGAAATAATTATTTATTGCAAGTGATTGTCAATGCATCATCCAGGTCTGGAATGTGATCCTTATGCTGCTCTTGTCTTATAGTTGTCCTTATCGGCGACTCCGGCGTAGGCAAGAGCAACCTTCTGTCTCGATTCACTCGCAATGAGTTCAACTTGGAAAGCAAAAGCACCATTGGAGTGGAGTTTGCGACGAGGAGCATTCAAGTGGATGGGAAGACAATAAAGGCTCAGATCTGGGACACTGCAGGGCAGGAGCGGTACCGGGCCATCACCTCAGCGTAAGTGATCCCTCCGTGGCTGGGGAGAAGCTTTCGCTGAGGAGGGGAATTTTGGGCCCTTCCGATTCCTCAGGAGCTGCGAACAGGGGGTGTTTGTGTTTTCTCAGGTAATATCCACAGCCTGAGGTGGGAGGAAGGTTAAATATTGTTCAGCCCAGAAAGTTGATTTAGTGTGTCCTTGCACAGACTGATTTACCGCTCTGTGCTCTCGTGACACGTTAACTGGGGGCATTTCAAGCCTAGAACTGCCAGAGCTTTGAGAGACTCATTTCAATGCAAGTGAATGATAAAGTGATATCAGTGTTCCTGGAGGTTTTATCAGTGGTAACCTAAGAGCAGAAACCCTCCTGTAGCAGCCGGGAAAGACTGCTCACTTTGTGTGTGCTTGTTTGCTTGGAAAAAACCCCAGCGTAGCAAAAGCTGGATTTCAGTAGAGCTGGAAGGAGCTGTGGGGTGGGAGAACACAGCCTGTTTCTTTTTGAATGCATTACTGTGCCTCTCGGGCCCCATAGTGGCCTTTTGTGAAGGGAGTAGATCATGCTGACATTTTTATGATCCAGTGAGTCATTCAGTCTCTTTATCTCTGGGCCATGCCCGTACTGCACCCACGGCGATGGGTGGGGGAGACTTCCCAAGGGTGGATCAGGGGTGGCAGGTGACTGACTCCGGAGTTTCACTTTTGGGATGCAGGGTTCTCCCCACAAACACGGGGTTTGAGACTCTGAGCTGCCCTGGCTGCTCTGCTGCTCCCGTGGGGTGACCTCGTCCGCCTGCTCCGCTTCCCTGGGTGTTTTCGTGCAGCTCAGTAACATTTCCCGCTATTTCCCAGCAACCTGTCACTTCTAACGCCACTCTCCCCCCCCTCAGGTACTACCGCGGGGCCGTGGGGGCTCTGCTGGTGTACGACATCGCCAAGCACCTGACGTACGAGAACGTGGAGCGGTGGCTGAAGGAGCTGCGGGACCACGCCGACAGCAACATCGTCATCATGCTCGTGGGCAACAAGAGCGACCTGCGCCACCTCAGAGCCGTCCCCACGGACGAGGCCAGAGCCTTTGCGGGTGGGTGAGCCCACAGTCACTTCCTAATGCGGGCTGGGGCCTGCCCGCCCCTAGACGTGTCGGTCTGCTGGTAGGGGGGAAGAAACTGCTGCTGGTCGTGTCCCCTGGTGTCACACGGCTAATCCAGTCCGAGAGCAGACCTTGTAGAACATGCACGTCATGTCAAGAATCAGCCAGAGGCCCTTGGTAATTTTAAACCGGAGTTATTCTCTTGCCTGTGCACTGCTTCTCCCACAGAAGCTGTGCCTGTGGCTGCAGGTTTGAGTTTCTTGTGTGGTGGCAGCTTTGCTCCTGTGTATTGCCCTCTGATCCCCAGCTGATGTGCAGCCCCACACGGGTACCGTGGCTGAACAGACTGGCTTTGTGGCTCTTGTTGCACAAACAAGGTCTGTGAACAATAATTCTGGTTTCTGCAGATCTTGCCTTGTTTCAGGCCCAGTTTCTTTCATCCAGGGGTACAGCTGGATTTCTCATATTAAGGCTTGCTGTAGCTGCAGTGGCAGAGTTTCTGGCCGGTGAGGATTCCTGCCTGCAGCTGGAGGAATGTCATTCCCCTCCCCGTTAAATAAGCTGCTGTGACATAATAGGTGGGAGGTGGAGAAACTTGAGGAGGTTAAAGAAAATCCAGGAAACTTCCTCACACAATTCCTGAAACTGTAACAGATTCTCCCTTTCAGGGGTGCAGGAAGTTGTGCCTTGAAGTAACACAGCACTGGGGTGATCCCTGTGCTTGGGGGTGGGTGTAAGTCCTGTTGTTGGTGTTGGGTGGTGTCACTTTCAGATCACCTGAAGGGGAAAACCCCACAACTTGTTGTGCTTTCTCTTGGTACCTGTGTGTCCCATCAGGAACACTACAAATATTGTTTGGCACAGAAGGTTTTCCAGATGGGAAGCAGATGTATGATGTACCTCTCTAATTATGGTATTTCTGTCCACACAGAGAAGAATGGCTTGTCATTTATCGAGACGTCTGCTTTAGACTCTACAAATGTGGAAGCAGCTTTCCAGACTATTCTGACAGGTGAGTCATCCAGTGCTTTGTGTTTCAGGGGGGAAGGGCAGAAGGCTGCTCAGATATGATGCAAATGGGCCTTTCTTTGCCTATAAAGTGTTTAAAATTTTGCTATTCAGTCATTCTTCATTAGCCCTAAGATTTAGAGTCCAGTTTCAAAGTGTTGCCGTTGAAGGGCCAGCCTTGAACTCGGGAATGAATCCTCGTTCACTTTGATCTGCCCCAGGTTTCTGGTCAGCCTGGTTTGTGTTTCAGCTTCCCTCTCCCATTACAGGGAGTGCCCACAAGATGGAATTGTCTCATGCAGGCATCAAGTTAGAACAGCCATTGTTTATCAAAGGAGAAGTCAGTTTAGCTTGGCTCCGTCTTTAATGGTGCCCGTAGCAGTTGCCAAGGGAGAAGGGATGAAAGAGCAGAGATCCTTCCTTGGAGACACAGTGACTCCTGGGCTGCAGGGTAGTTGCTGTCATTGCATTTAATAGTCCTGCCTGGACTTCTGGCCCGTGGAACGTGTGACAGCAGTGAGTGCTGCATTTTTTATGCTCTGTGGAGAAAGTACTTCCTTTTTGTTTCAAGCCAGGTTTAGATAGGCAAAACTTGCTAAGACTCTGAGGCACTCAACTACGACAACGTGGGGGACCTTAATTTAACCCTGGCTTATAAAGGCTGGGGTAGGAATTCACAAATTGGTGTGGAAATCACTGGCTGTCACGGGACTTTTGTGTTGCCCCCTGTCAGCTGTAGCCAGGGCACAGTGGGACGCAGAGGCCTGTGTGGTTTTGGAGCTTTCATCGTTCCCAGCTTTGGCAAACACCCCTCTGAATCTCTAGTCTGAGTTTTCAGACATCTGAGACGCTCCTCTGGTTGTGACTCCATTCTAGGTGTGCCAGGCAGTCTCCCTGTTTTCTCTGAGTGCCTCCGACATGTTTTCCAGTTGCAAATGTAAACTCCCTCTTTCCCAATGTAGCATGTGCCAGGATACACGATCTGCTTGGTATGAGCAGTGGCCCCACTTCTGACCTATAACTGTGTGTCTGTTAATCAGGTCTTGTTGCTGTGACGCTGGCACCTTGCTAGGTTTGAATTTGTTTTCGTCTTTGCCAGCTAATTTAGACCTTCTTTTAAAAACACACTGAAAAGGACTCGGTAGCAATACTGGAAAATACAGGTGGGGATAGAGCTAGAAAGTTATTTACTGCAGTAAAAATATAAAGTCTGTAGCATTTCTTCAGCTGTTTGAAATGCTTTGTGGGCAGCCTAGCACTGGAGAGAGGTGTTAGGCTGCTGGGGTATTAGCTGCCTGTGTCCATTTGTTTCTTGTCTTACCCTCAGTTGTAAGAGGCCTCCAACAGTTCTGATTCTGTTGTGTTTTTTCAGTGGGTTCCTAAGTGCTCCTGTGCAGTCACCAGCTAAAAGTGTAGATGAATAAAGAACCTTTTTTTCCTCCTTAGTTAAGCCGCGTGGTTCCCTTCTAACTTCAGGGTAGTCATTTGGTTGTTATTCAGTGTTGCACAAATTGGAAAAGACAGAGAAGTTCTGTGAGCTTGTACATTGACTCCCTACATGACTAACTGCCAGTGCCATCAGAGGGTGGATGACTAAGGAGTGGCTGAGTGCAGGGCTGTTGGGGTGCCTGCTGCATTTCCTGTTTTCTGCACCTGCCTAAAGGCAGTCCTGTCGCCGGTGCTCTCAGATGCAGGTTAGTTAATTAGCTTTCATACACCAGCACTGAGAAAACAACATGAAGCATATCAGGCAGCGTTTGTTCCCTCCCAAGGCTGTCACAGCCAGTATTAACTGGTCACCTCGCTGTCCCCATCTTGGACCATGATGTTCTCTGAGTGATGCTGAGGAGGTGGAAGGTTCTCTGTATGCCCTGGGCTGCTGCTGCTTCCCTCAAAGCCTTGTGATGCTCAGAGGATGCACTGCTGTTGCCATGGGGAGCAGTTCACCTCTAGGGCACAGCCTGGGCTGTGCTTTCTCCTCACACGCTTCCAGCAGGACCTTTTATTCCAGAGGTTGGTTGGGATTCTAATCGGTGAAGGTTTGATTTGACTTTTTTTTTTCCCATGGTTTAATATTTCTATAAGCAGAGTGGTCTGTAATGGGTAAGCAAGTGATTAAAACTTGCCCTCAGAGGACTCTGACAGATTGCCAAGGCTGTTGCTTTCCCATGGATGTCAGAGTGCCCTGCATTTTGCTGTGACAGTGTTTAGGGCAAAGAGCTCTTGGGCCTGTGGACAGGACCCCTGTTCAGGAGGGGTCAGTTCAACTGTGCTGGAAGAAACACTTGTGATTAGTGGGCAAGTGGCTCTCTCCAGACAGGAGCTGCTGTTCCAGGGAGATAAGGATGAAGTCAGTGGTGCCTTAGCAGCAGGTCGGCTCCATCTGGGCTGTGACTGTCCTGCCAATAAACTCCTCGATAACACTTCACAGCTGCCTTTAGCTGTTAGTGGCTTGCTCTGAAGGAAAGAGGGGAGCAGTCATCCGAGGAATGTGGTTTTGGAGTCACCCTGCAGGATCATGGGTGGTGTGCTGGCAGGGCAGCCTCCCAGCACTGTGCCCGTGGGTGGAATGCCCGTGATCCTCTGGAGAGGGAACCCGGCAAAGCCAAGGGGCAGTGCCAGAGGCTGGAGCGGAGGTGGCTGACAGGAGGGGCAGGACATGCTGCTGCACCAGCTCTGCTGGAATTGCAGTGCTGGGAGCTGCTCCACAGACACCCCAGGCTGCTCCAGAGCCTTTCCCGCAGCTCCCGACATCTCTCCTCAACAGGTTGTCATGGCCAAGGTCTGCAGCAACGCCCCTTTCTTTCCAGTCCTCCCAAAGCTGTTGTGGTTGGGACAGTGTTGGAAACTTGTGAGAGTTCTTCCCCTGGAGGTGTAGCAGGGTCCATGTTATGCTTATCCACGTCTGGATTTTCAGATTAAGCCACTTTGAATGGCTTTGGCCATGGGAAATACGAATCCATTTTGTAGCTAGCACAGCCTAAGTGAGTGTGTGATCTGTTGCTACAGGTGGAAGAAGGGATAAAAGCTCTTCTTCCCTCTCCCAGTATTAGAGAGAACTTTTAGAGGGCTTATATTGTACATTTAGTGGGCTTCCTGTCCTGCTGTGGATTCCAGATGAGGTTTTGAGGACCTTTCCTGTCAGTGGCTTAGAGTAATGGTCCCTATCCAAATTCTTCTGTTCCAAGATGTCTAGCCTGCAAGGTCTGATTGTTGTGCACACAAAGCTGCTTTGTATCATCTGGCAAATAGGAGAGACTGGTATTATGATCCCAGCCACTCTGAGCATTCACAGCAGGATAAAGCATCCTTAAAGTAAACTGGAGCCTGCCTGGCTCTGTTGCTGTCTCTGTTCCTGTACTGCATTCTGCCGTGGTTTCATCTCTAAGGAATCCCATCACCAAGGAAACAACATCAGAGAATTAACATCCAAAAATCGAGGGGTTTCCCCTTTTGTTTTCTCTGTACGCCCGAAAATGAACGAAACCCCCAGTGCAGGCCGAGCAGCCGAGGACTGGCCTAGGCAGCAGCGTCCCTTTTCCCAGCTCTCACAGTGCAAGGCCTGTCTCTCACAGTCCCCCATTATGCAGTGGTGCATTCTGCTGAACGTGTGCTTAATAAGGTCTCATTCAGCCACTGAGCAGAGCCCAAAGTGCTGTGTCTTCATTAAAAACCTCCCGTCTTCATTAGCCCCGCACACAGTTCCAGCGGAGGCTTTGCTGCTGGGCATTTTGCCCCAGCGAGAGCAGCTTTGGGCTGTTCCCCCTGCCCTGTCACAGCAGCACAGCTCTGTGTGCTGACAGTGCAGCTCACCCAGGGAAAGGCAGGGTTTGGTGTTTGGGCTGTGGCTGCACCCGGTTTGCACTGCAGAGGAGGGAGAAGCAGCAGGGAGCAACAAACTTGGGAGTGCTGGAAGGGGATTCACTGGCAGGGCTGCTGGGCAGGCTGGGGAAGTGGGAATTGTGGGAATATGCTCCCAGAGTCAGTAGGGATAGAGCCTTTGTCAGTAATGGAACTGGTGCTGTTAAGGTTGTTTTAGGGCTTTGGGGCTGTCTGCTGAAGATCTTTGCTGTCAGATGAGGGTGTTGCAGTGTCCCTGTGTGAGTCCTGCCCTACGGGCTGGAGGAAGTGTGTGACAGCTCCTGTGGGGACCTGTATGAACTTGTTCAGGAAGTTCGCTGGGAAACTGAGAATTGCTGCTGCTGGAGGTGCTCCTGGAGAGTTCCCAGTAACAAAGGTGGCAGGAGGCTTTTCCTGTTGATTCAGAAAGGCCATTGTTCTGCTCCTGGAGGTGAACTGGCTGTCAGCCCTGAGCCGGGCAGGGCAGTGCAGCTCAAGGCTTGTCCTGAGGAGTGCCGAGCAGATCTAGCTGTGCTCCTCCCACCTCACCCACAGGCTCTCCAGGGCCAAGCTGATCCCTATCTGCACGTTCCCACACCGGGCTGCAGGGCACTTTAAAGGCCTGATTTCATGGGGGTCGCTTTACTTGAGAATTGTTTGGCTCTTTGCTGGAGAGAAGAGTGAGCTCGAGGAAGGGTGATATCAGGAAATCCTCCAGACTTGATCTGTCCTGAACGTGTGTGTGAACTCCACTTTTCTGAGCAGTTTGTCGCTGTCTGAGCCTGAGGTGTCAGTTTGGAGGCCCAGTTCTTTCCAAGGTTACCTGTGCAGTCCATAAACCCTGCGCAGTGCCTGGGAGGGATGTCCCTTTTGCCAGCAGTCCCGTGGATGTGTGCAGCCCTGCTCCTGCTCTTCCTGGGAGTGCTTGGGTCTGTGTTGGGAGCTTAAATTAGTGCAGGCCTGTTGTCTCAGGGGGCCGGCTTTCAAGCCTGGCTTGTCAGGGACCCTGTTCAGCTCCTCACTGCCATCTCCTCCCATCACAGGCCTGTGTGAGGATCTCTCAGCACAAGGCTGCTCCACTTCCAGAAGTGATGTCAGGATGTGCACTAAGCATCAGCTCATCAAAATTCCCAACAAAGGCTATTCACTAATGACAAATCCCTGATGGAAACCCCCAAAAGAACGGGGACCTTTGCTTTGTTTTGCCAGAGCTGCTCATGAGCTGGGCTCTTCCCGCTGTGCTGTGCAGGAGGGAAGTGCAGACACCCTGTCTGTGGCAGCCTGGGCTTCTCTGGAACCTTCTGACAGGGCACAGAACGTGGAAACGGGCTGTGGGCACAGCTGCCTGCTCTGGGGGCTCTGCTGCTGGCACTGCTGGTGTGTTTGTTGCCAGCACACTTTTCTCTGTGAAAAGGCAGAAGATGGGATGTTGTCATGCCAGGGTTGGCTTTCTGCTGGATCTGAAACACGTCCAGGCTTTTTGTAAAACCGACCTTTAGCAAGCTTTTATTTTTTAAAAAAAACTTTAATGGTTTTCAAGCTCAAATTTGCAAGTGAGTTCCCCACGTTCTATTTTTGGTGTGCTTTATTTCCTTTCTGGGGGTGAAGTGCTACACATGCTCTACTCTGTCCTCCCTGCAGCTGAATTAAGTGCTACTGTAGCTGCTCCGAGTTTCTGTGCAGCATCACTGGCCACTGCCAAACCCCAGGGACTGGGCAGGGCTCTCAGTGCAGGTGCTGGGAAGGCACAGGTGACACAGGAAGGCCCTCCGAGTTCAGAATCTCTTTGTTTAGAGCCCACATTTCTTACACAGGACATTTTGTAAAGGGTTTATGTGCTGCTGAAGGGGCTGAGTCTCCCTGAATCGACCTTTTCTGAAGATTTAAAAGTGTTTGGATGGTAGACAAGGTGTTGTACTTGATGGGTGTGCTGAAAGAGAAGAAATTGCCCCTGCAGTTCTGTCAGGGAGAGGAATCTGGAGTGGACACATGAGCAAACATGTGACTCCCATCCAGAGTCCTAAGGACCTTCAGAGGAAACGGATGCTCACGCAGTTCCTGATTTCTAGCAAAGGAATTTGTGAATTCTGTCCATTTACTGACTCTTATCTCAAGGGAAGCAAAACAGTTGTTAAAGCGATTTCTTTTGCAAAACCTACATTTTATTTTCTGAATCCGGAAAGCGCCGCAGTCGAACCCGCTGTGAAAGCCTCTCTGCGTTCCTGCTGTAATTCCGGAGCCCCGCCTGGTTCCCCCCAGGTGTAACTCCCCGGTGGCATTTTGCGGGTGTGCTCACAATGACCGGCTCTTTTCTCATCCTGCAGAGATCTATCGCATCGTCTCCCAGAAGCAAATGTCCGACAGACGTGAAAATGACATGTCTCCAAGCAACAACGTGGTTCCCATCCACGTCCCCCCAACCACCGAAAACAAACCAAAGATGCAGTGCTGTCAGAATATATAAATTGTCCATTCTTTCCTAAAAGGCTGTGTATATTCCCCAGGTCCAAGATTGAAATATATTTGTAATTCTCGTGGTTACATTCTTGTGTTTAGTCACTGCTTCTTCCTTCTGAATTTCTCCTCGTCTTGAAACACTTTGATTTCAATGTTTATCAGTCTCTTAGTTGGATGTGGCTGCAGTATTTTCCCAACGCCGACTTGTCGGTTTGGGGTCAGTAAATTGTTTGGAACTCAGCTGATCCCTTCCCAACACGATTCCCCTTAGTCAGAGCACAGAAACCTTTAGTGAGCACTTGAAGATGTTATTCTGCTCCTCACGAAGCAATTACTGTCAGGTTAACGAGGAAAATATCTGTGGGCAGGGTAATCTTTCCTTGTCTGAAGGTGTTGCATCCTGCACCCAAAGCTTGGCCAAGCGCCCGTTGCTCTGAAGTGCAATTTTAATGTAAGTTAAATGTTTTTGGCTGCTGCTTCAGATTGTCGAGTGGAGTTTTGTAGAGTATTAGGGGGGAGAAGAGAGGATTTCTCGAGAACAAGCAGCAGGTTGTGGCAACCTGTGACTGAGGTGCTGTGGTTTGGCACCTGCTGCAGAGGAGGTTGTTGTGAGGCAGAGCTGCTGGGGCTGCACCGAGGGGCCTCTCGAGGAGGAGCTGCGTTCCCTGGGGAAGGGTCACTCCAACCCCGGGGCGTGCACCCTGTTTTTGTGCTGCCTGGGCTTGGCCCCGCAGCGCTGGTGGTATCAGGATTTGAGGATGCCTTTTTTCTTTCCTGGGACACAGACTTGAAGGGTGTTGTCATGTATTACATATCACACCTATTAATGCATGCCACTTATATTAATATATTCGAATGCTTGAGTTGATGAATCAACAACTTCAACTACCTGGCCTTCGTTTTCAGTTCTGTTTGCTCCAGTATTTTTAAATTATTCCAGTGGTTTGGTGTCTGCTCTTGAGCAAACCCATCTGGAGTAGTTTTCCTACTGGACGTGTTCCTGCTGTCTGTCGCTCCGTACAAATCCTCAGTCGGATTCGCCTGTTCAGGGATACATGAACTGTGCCTTCTGTCACTGCACATCACTCTGTGCTATTCCTAAACATGCCAACCCTGGCACTGGGGCTACGGGCACTGCATTCCCACAGTATTTAAAGGAACTGTTTGTTGTGTAAATGCCTGCAGTTATTTATACAATTACAGGGAAGTAATGGATTGTAGGGGATGTTTCTCAGGCTCTGATATGACCCACGTGGAACATCCAAAATCCGGTTGGCACTTCCAGCTGTGTTCCATCCCAACCCTTCTGTCTCGCGGTGCTCATGATGTGTGAGGCACACGGAAGGCATTGCTGTAGTCGGTCACTTCTTGTTTTTTACTCCATTTCTCCTCCTGGTATTAGTTCTGGAGACGCTCCGTTGATCTGGTTGTAAATTACTTTGTATTTTATGCATGTACTGTACTTTGATTCATTATTTTTTTAGATTGATTTAAAATATATTCATCCATGATTCTAATAAAGAATTACAGGGGACGACTCACCATGGTGTTGGGTGCACTTTTTGGGAGGATGAGGATATGACATGAAGGTTTTTTTTACTTGCTGGAAGCTGATGAGCCTCTTGGAGCAGGCACTGAGAAGACACTGAGGTAGAAGTGCCCCTGCAAAAGGACCTGGAAGGGTCGTGTAACACAGTTGTCTCTCCTCAGAGCAGGTCTGCAGCTTTTCTCTTCCCCGCTAACAGGAGACAACTGATGACAACAGACACTGCTCTGGGTCCTGAAAGGAGCTCTCTGAGATTCTGGGAACTCAATGCTGCAAAATGGGCTTTCTTGCCAAAAGTATCGGCTGTCATTTACATGTGTGAAAGTCCCAGCTTTATCAGCTGCGAGGCTGTTCATGAGCATCAGTGGCTCCTGTGTTTGATGGGGGCTGAGGTTCTGACTCTTAAGCAGAAAGGACATGAAACTGTTGTGATTTAAAGACATTTTTATTAAGCTGGAATTACTTACTGCATCAGTTCGAACCTGATGAATTTCCAGCCTTAAATAGCTTATTGAGTGTGTCTTGTCCAATAAGAAGATTACACCCTGGGCTTTAGTTAACGAGATTTCCAGAAGTATGAAGCACAAATGCTGAAAAGCTCCAGCAGTCGCGGTGCTGGAGCCTGGGAGTCTTTCCCTCTGAAGGTGTTCCTGCTGCAGATCTGTGCTCCTGATTGACTGGCTGGGCTCCCTGGGAGCTGCTGAAGCAGCTTCCACGTGTCCTGTGTGCCGTTCCTGACTGTGCTGGGCTGGATCCTCCGGGATCTTCACTCCCTGAAGGGCCGGGCACCCGCGAGTGGCCCAGGGCACTGTGACCACGGCGCTGAGGTGCAGGACGAGAACGTCAGTGAGGGGTGGTGGCACTGGCCCCACGTTGCTCTGGTGGGCCTGGGGGGCTTGTCCAGCTGGGATTGTGCATCCCCAGGGCTCTCACCCTGACCCACTGAGGACAAAGTGCTGAGGAACTGGGACAGGGGCGTCAGGAGCCACTTACCTTTTGGGTTAACACTGGGCCTTGCTCCAGGTTAATCTGCAACTACAGCCCTGGCTTTTCTGAGCCATCCTGCCTTTTCTGTCCTGTGCCTGCTGCCCGGGGGGGTTTTTGGCTGAGGAAGAGGAAGCCCCTTCGTGAGCAGCCACGTCACCTGGAGAACTCGGACCTGAGCAGGGGCTGAAGGTTTGCTCTGCAAATGAGTACGTTTGAGAACTGCACGGTGAGAGAAATTCAATTTATTTTGTACAAGGTAGGATACCTTTGCACAGTGAACAAATATATTACAAATCTGTCTCGCCTTAAAAAAGTATTGCCATTTTGGTGCCTGTTTCCTAAGCTAATGCTAATATACAAGAAGGTACCTTTTTTTTGTTGGTTTTGCTTTTTTTTTTTCCTGTTAAGCTCTATGCACATCATTGCATTTGGTTTCAAAATCCTGCTTTGAAAAAAAAACCAAACCGAAACACAATAACTGAGCACATCTCTGCTCTCTGGAGTCTCATTGCAAACTACAGCAACACACGAACATGGGTCAGGCTGGCAGCTGGGGCTGCTTGTGCTGGGTGTCAAGGTAGGGCTCAGCAAGAATATTCCTTATCCAACCGCCTTTCTCTTGATATTTCTGAGGTAAGTCTTTCCATTCACGTACATAAAATATATTCCTGCTGGCCCTACAAAATAACTGTTTCCTTACGTCTCGAATAAGGCTTTCCTGGAAAAACAAAACTGCTATTGCTGCTCGGTCAGGGCCCCCATGCACGCATGCAGCATTCGGGGAATCGCGTGGGAACGATCCTGTGGCACGGACATCGGCTGCTCCGGGAGCCTGGGGGGTCTCTGGGCTCGGGGTGGGGTGTCAGAGCCAGCCTGACCACCTGGGGGGTCCTGGCTCCGAGGACAGGGATCCCAGGGGCAGGATGTCCAAGGATAGGGCTCCCAGGGGCAGGATTCCCAAGGACAGGATTCCCAAGGATAGGGCTCCCAGGGACAGGATTCCCAGGGACTGGGCTCCCAGGGGCAGAATTCCCAGGGACTGGGCTCCCAGGGGCAGAATTCCCAGGGACTGGGC
>JAWMRA010000016.1:2483376-2514360 GCA_035584735.1 Pseudotriccus pelzelni | reverse complement strand
CAGGAACTGGGCTCCCAGGGCAGGATTCCCAAGGACAGGGTTCCCAGGGGCAGAATTCCCAGGGACTGGGCTCCCAGGGCAGGATTCCCAGGAACTGGGCTCCCAGGGCAGGATTCCCAAGGACAGGGTTCCCAGGGGCAGAATTCCCAGGGACTGGGCTCCCAGGGCAGGATTCCCAGGAACTGGGCTCCCAGGGCAGGATTCCCAAGGACAGGGTTCCCAGGGGCAGAATTCCCAGGGACTGGGCTCCCAGAGGCAAGATTCCCAAGGATAGGGCTCCCAGGGCAGAATTCCCAGGGACTGGGCTCCCAGGGGTGCCCTGCCAGGGGCTTCAATCCGAGGCTGAGCCCGTCTGTGGGGACAGGGTGGGCCCCACCACTCCAAGTGATCCCCGGGTGGCTCGGAGCTGGGATCCAGCCACTCTCTCCCAGCTGGAGGGCTCCTCTTTCCAGTCCCAAGCCCAGCAGGTCACCCAAGGGATCGTGCTGAGCAAACTGCTGGGGCTGGTTCCGTTCTCTTCTGCGTCCACCAGGCTGGCGAATGTGCAACAGGATATTTCTTTATATTTAAGAGGCATCAACTTGCTACTTCCACGTTTGCCTAATAAAATTACATACTTAGAGTCAATACTACTTCATGCTCAAAATCTACAAGGAACTAACGGCAAGTACTCTACTCTCTAGGTCAATAAAGATTATAAATAAAATTTAAAAAAAAAAAGATATCATGGTGGCTCAGTCCAAAACTTTACCATGGGTCAGCCCCGTGATAATAAAGTTCACAAACAGCTGCTGAAAAAGAAAACCCAGTTTCAGCTCCATTTAATGACATTTCAGGTAGAATCACCAAAGGATAACGTTGCACTACATGGTAATGCACATCGAATTAAAGGGTGTCGTCAGTGGCATGCTGACAAGTGAACCATGAGGAGATGGTTTGGAAAGATGGGAGAGAGAAGCTGTTGTGGCTCAGCTTTGGGAAAGGAAATGAAACCAGGGCTGGTCTGTGCAGACCTGCAGCGTCCCGGGGCAGGAAAGGGAGGTGCAGCAGTTTACAGGCCTGACAGACCTGCTGGATTTAGCCAACAAAAGAGCAGCTGTATAAGGAAAATCAAAACCCATCTGTGCCAATCAAAACTGTGGTAAAGGTGGGTTGGGAGGCCCATTGTGGAAATGGTCGTTAGCAAAGATCAGGGAACAGAAAGTGTCTGTGTTAACATTCCTCAACTCAAACCCTCTGGTGCTGAATGTAAAGCTGAAAATCCCAATGCTAATTACCGAGCATGATGATCTGCACAGGTTGCACGTGGTGGTGGCAGTAAATGAGGTGTCCTGACAGCGAACTGACAACTTCCCTGCTCTCGTTCAGAAAAATGTCCATTCCCATGACAAGGATGAAAATCAATTCCAGTGCATTCCCAGTCACCTTGTTCCTAATGGCAAAAGGTTTCTTGATGCAGCAGGTAAAAATGTACATCTTTAAGTCCTTCTACTTAGCATGTGTTTGTGGTTTATTTTACAGCAAAGCCAGGGTTAGAATACAAGCCACGGAGAGTTTCTGCCTGGAGCACGTGGACACCTTCCTGGGGTGAGGTACTCCAGCCACACGTGGAGGAGGTTCTGTTAGTTCCAGTTACCCATATAAAAGTGTCTTTATAAATAACATCATGCAGCAGCAGTTGGCCCAAGCTGATGTTGTGTCACGTCAGGTCCTTGCCAGTCCACGTCCGTCAGCATCCCACGGTGTGGAAAAGGAATGGCTTCTCCTCTGCTTCCTCACAGCTGGTGTGGGCAGCACAGGGCCCAGTGGAGTCCATCCCTTTAAGGCTGCTTGTCCCAAGAGGGCCCGTGCGTCGGGCTGTGCCGGACGGGGAGGAGGTCGTAGTGCCCAGGAATGTGGCTGTTCCTGGGAAGGTCGTAGGGATTCTGCAGGTAACTGGCACTCCGACTGCGGCCCTCTTGGACTATGCTGACAGTGGGCTCTGGGGGAGCAAGGAAAACTGGGTTATGGCAACCAGCAGCACTCCCAAAACCGGTTACTGTCCAAGCACAGGACATCGGCTTTCCAAAGCATCTCATCCCTCTCCAGGTAGCACAGGAGGCAGCACGTGGAGCAGAGCAGGGAGGAAAGCACCAAACAGGACCCAGGGAACGGCTGGAGCTGTGTCAGGGGAGGGCTAGGCTGGATATCAGGAGAAGGTTCTTCCCCCAGAGGGTGGTTGGCGCTGACCAGGCTCCCCAGGGCAGTGGGCACAGCCCCAAGGCTGCCAGAGCTCCAGGAGTGTTTGGACAACGCTCTCAGGGATTGTTGGGGTGTCTGTGCAGGGCCAGGAGTTGGACTCGACGATCCCTGTGAGTCCCTTTCAGCTCAGGATAGCACAGCTTTTAGCTCCCCAGATCAACACCCCAGTCCTCAGCCCTTCCTCCCCTCGCCAGTGTCTCCCTGCCCGGTGCCAGGTCCAGCTCCTTGTGTCAGGAATGCAAAAAGCAGCCTCTGCACTGACCCCCCCCAGCTGCTGGAGCAGCCCCCGTGCCACCCACCGCTTACCAACTTCGTAGATGTTTTTGTTGGCTGTGGATGAGGTTGGCATTTCGGAATAGGGGGACTCCCTGTGACCAGGCGATTTCATTTCCACGTAGCTGCTCTCGGAGTGTTTGCAGGTTAAAATGGGGGGGTCTTTGATGGTGGCATAGGGGTTTTCACTGCTGTTCAGGGAACAAGTGCTGGAGCTGCACACGGACTCTTTCATATAATCTGCAAAACAAGAGCGGGGTGGGAGCGTGAGGGTCGTTAGCTTAACTCAGTTAATCACAACTGAGCCTCTGCAGGAAGGCTGGGGGTGACAAGGGGACAGGGGGTAAGGAGGATCCTCGACGCATCCAGCACAGACACCCGGCGCTTGTGCTCTGGGTGTTCCAGACCATTGCATCCACAACTCACTGGCAGGAAAGAAACGAAAACCTGCTCAGCACCGAAGGTTTTGCTGTAAAAGGTCCTAGCTGTCATTTACTGCAATCTTTAATTTGAGGTGGCAATGCCTTCCCTCCCTCCCCTAATTCCTACGGAGCCGTGTTTAACCCCGCACGGGACCACGAGCCGGCTCTGCAGGCAGGACCTTCTGCTGGGACTGGGGCTGCTGGGCCAGCTGCAGGGTGAGTGTCCCGGGGCTTTGGGCACATCCAAGGCCCCGTGTTGGAATGCACAGCTTTGCCACAGGCTCAGAACTGCACCGGTGCAGCCTTCGCGTGTGTGGCCCCCCGAGAGCGCCGGGTTCGGGGTTATCCAGCATCCCACAAGCTGGAGCACTTGGGTTTCCACGGGGGGGACAATCCTCTGTCTGAGCCTCACTTTTGCTCTGCTTTCCCCCCCCCCTCACTGCTGCAAACATCTCCTGCTCCTCTCCCCTGGGCTGGAGAGAAGGAGACGCTGACGGAGGCGCTACGTGGGGGGAACAAGGTTGGCGTGAGAGCTGCGACCGCCAGTTGGTGACCCTGGCCGGGCTGTGCCAGCCTGCTGCAAGGTACAGTGCCAGTCTTGCTTCAAAAAATAAAAAACAATAGAGAATAAATAAGTCTTAACATTGACAGTCAAGAACGTGCCATTGCTGCCGTGTGCATCCTGCTGGGCAGTGCCAGTAATTTAGAATTAGAGCGATGCAATGAAAGATGAGGCATTTTCTTGTGCTGGGTTACAGTACAAAGGCAGATCCTGGTATATATGAAATACTCCCGGTGAAATAGTGGGACTTGCAAAATAGCTGCAATCCCAGCTGCCCCCGCTGTCTAGTATGGGAGACAAAAAGAGAAATTCAGGTTAAGAAATGACAGACAACACGACATCGCTCCTCCCTTACAAACCTCGTCTCCGAGCCCCATCCTGCTCCCTCGCTCGCCAGGTTTGCTCCGCTGGGTGTGATTCTCCCTCCACCAGCTCTGGGGTTGTGCCTGTGTGTCCATCACCCCCTGGGCCTGTGCCCCTCGCCTGGGTTCAGCCCTGAGCAAGGGGCCAGGTCGTGCCCTGCCACCTGCACAAGGGGTTGCCTTTCTGGGCTCCAGTTTCGGGGACACGGCAAGTCCGGAGAGCCCTGAGCTCTCAGGGTCAGTGGAACCAGCTCCACTGCAAACAAACCAGCAGGACGGGCTGGACCATCAGGGGTGGGAGGCTGGCAGAGGCCTTGGCACCCCTGCAATGTTCATTTAGTTATAAAACTAAGAACCTCCTCGCCTGACTTCAGCCTGGGTGAGATCAGCAGTGCCTTTGCTTCCAAGTGAAACACGCCTGGTTTGGTACATCACAGGAGATGGGAACCAAGGAACACCGACATTCCCTGGCTGTTGGACACGGGGTTTGGCCCTCCAGCTTCACCAACCCCATCCCAGTACAAGTCAGGGGAAAACTGCCCCATCCCATCCTTTGCAGGGCAATGGAGCAACCCTGGGAGACCGAAGGCTCCTGCACGTGAGTGATCTCAGTGTTGTTGTCCTTTGTTCTGTGTGTGTGACTTAAATCCAGGTGCCAGAGTGTGGGATCTGTTGGTGTGAGAGGTGAGGAGACCATGAACAAATGAATTAATCAATTAATCAAAATCTTTGGGCTGAAAAGACCTATTTGGACTGGGCCCCAGTCTTCAGTCACTGGGAGGGCTGTGCATGATGAACTCTCTCACATGGACAAGGAGCCACAGTGGGAGCACTCACTGCTCCAGGGGCACGGCTGGATGGGGAGAGACTCATTCCTGAGGCTTTTATTCCATCCTCAGCCAAAGAAAGGCTCAGCTCTACCTGGCAGCAAGTTACAGCTCCTGGTGGCTATTGCAGGTCTGGACTGTTGTTAGGAGAGCCTGGGCAGCCTTCAATGAGCCAGCTCTGCATTTTGGGGTGAGATAGGGAGATTATGACAAACTTCCTTCTCTGGCTCAAGCTGTGCTGCTGAACAACATTTTCTGGGGCAAATGTTCATGGGGCAAAAGGCAGGATCCTCCCCGTGCCCTGAGTGTCCACTACAAAGCATTCCCTGTCAGCACCACGGCTGGGAGGGAACAAATCAAACCAGAGCTTGGCTTAGAATAATAAAATGCCAATTATAAGGGACTGCTGGCTACTACAGCAAAAAGGGGCTGAGGGAGAAATGCTGCTCCTGCAGAGCAGTGTTGGGTCAGTGCTGGTTTGTTTATGGAATTGGGCACATTGGAGCTGGCACAGGCAAAACTCTCAGCACATCAGCTGTTTTATTAAGTCCAGCTCAGCTACTTTTACCTTCCTAAGCTCAAATTCACCTGCCCTGCTGCCAGGGCTGACACCCCCCGGCAGGCAGGAGTCCCTCAGCACCAGCCCTGCCCCTTCCCAGGGCCCTGCTGGGAGACACCAAACACCACCGGGGCTGCCCAGACTCGTCTGGCCTCTCCCAGAACTGCCTTTCCCCAGAAGATATTGGGAAACAACATGCCCAGGAGCTGATTCCGTCTGACGTAAACGGGAGCTCCGTGCCTACCCCGGGATCAGACCTTCGCTCTGGATACAGTAAATCTGTTTTATGGAGCACCAGCCTGTGTTTGGGAATGTGCTGCACACCAGGGAGTCATCAGCCCACGAGAAACACCCTGTGCAAGATCACGGGGAATTTAAGGGATGGAGAAGCAGCTGAGTTACTTTGTTATTAAGGTAATTTGGGGATAATTAAGAAGTCTGGCATCGACTGTCAGGTTTCATTTCATGAATTAATTTAACCAGAACAAGGGTGTTTAGAAGTTCTCAGCCCGTGGTGCTGCAGGCCCCGTGTGAGCCCTGACCGTGCTGCCTCCTCATCCTCCCGGTACCCACTGGGAGCTCTCCTGGAGGTGGGAGCTCAGCTCGAGCCGTGGCACCATCACCACAGTGCTGGGACTCACTGGAGGCACTGGGTCAGCTGGACTTCCAAAGAAATACAGGGAATATGCTCTAATTTTGCAGTCCCTGCCTTCTGTGTTGCCTGGATACCAATCTCCAGACCTCTGGAGGGTTTATTTTTGTTAGCAGGGACTGGAAATGTCCCTCCCACAGACTGGGTTCCTCTCTTTTGCCCTCAGTTTCCCCTGGCATCCTAATGACAAGCCTTGGAACGTACTGCCCTGTTGGAAGTGCTAAGGGAAGGTGCAGCACACAGGTCGAACGTGCTGTTCCTGCTACTTAACCCCCTTTAGGGCTGCCATGCCTTGCTGGCTGCTGTCCCTGTCCTGCCCAACCCTGGCTGCTGCAGGGACAGTAACGCAGCAAGGGTTCAGTGCTGCTTTTCAGAGTGACAGGGGACTGGGGACACATCCTGTGCAAACCCCAGATGAGCCAGGCTGGATGAGATTAGTGCTTCCAGCTCCAGGGATTTTCCTGGCTGTTGTGCAAAGAGTAGGTCTATTTTCCTTGAAATGTTACTGCCTGAGGTCACGTTATTCCACCAGTGCATCAGCACTCCGTTAAAAAAACACTTCTAAAAAACAGCAAGGACTCAGCTGCAAGGAAAAGCTTGGCAATGGTGTCACTGAGCACCACGCAAAGAAACAGCTCAGAAACCTGCTCGGGAAATCTCGTGACTCTGTCACCAGGTGCCACCACTGTGACACCCAGCCCTCGCTGCCCGAAGGGCTCCTGCTGCTGCCAGAACTGGGAACTGACCCCGGCAAACCCAAACCTCTGTGCCTGACCCCCTGCACCTCCCCTGGCAGCATTCCTTGTGTCAGGCTGCACAGGGAACAGCCCCGTCCTGGTGTCCTGCTCTGGCACAGCCCCAGCCAGACCCAAGGGGAACAGGCTCCGGTGTGCTCGGAGCAGACCTGGGGACGCGGGTGCTGCGCCAGGACCAGCCAGCCTGAGCTCAGCCCCGAGCCCCTGTGCCCCCTCCCAGGCTCTGAGCTGCTCCAGGAGCACCAAACACCACTTCCAACTGCAGGATAAGCTTTCCCCAGCTGGACCACACTGGTGGGAGAAGACCAGGATTTTAGAGTGGATGAAAGCAGGTAAAAACTAAGCACCCCCCCACAAGTGTTTCTGCTGACAGGATCCGACTGTTTGGGACTGGGAGTTTCTTTCTCCCCATCTTTCGGAGGAATTTGGTGAGTCAGGGCTAACTCTGCACCTGGCAGGGCAGCAAGAGCTGCCAGCTGAGCATGGGGCACATTCCCAGCTCCTTTTGGGAGGAATTCCCCTGGAACTGGGGGTGTCCATGCTGCCCCGGGCAGCTGAGCAGCACAAAAAGCACCCCAGCTGTCCTGACATGGCTCCTGGGCCTGATTTTTCCATTTATAAGGAGATGAATGTGTAAAAGAAATGGTTCAGATCCTAAATAGTAAGCAAAATACACAGGAACAGAAAATACATTGCACAGTTCCCTGTCCCTGGGATTCTTTTCCTCTGTTCCCGCTGGTTGCCCTCTGTGTGACTGTGCCTATGGATGGGAGCTCCTGCTGCATGTGCTTCAAGCAGCTTTTAAACCTTGTAAACACAGCAATTTACTTTAAACTAATGAAACTAATAGTTCCATGCAAAGAGAACAACTAGCTATAATGTAATAAGATTTTTCTTCTGAAAAAGAGAATCACTGAAGTGGATTGAGTATATTGTATATATCATATTATGTGCATAACCCTTTTAATATTTTAATTTTAGCATTATTAAGAAAGACTGGGTCATGGATTGTTGGTTTCCCTTGGTGTTTCTGTGCAGCAAGGCGAATTTTTAGCAAATATTGCACCACTGTATTTTGAAAACAGCAGCTACAAAGTGGTTATCGATCTCTAGGCCTGGCTATGGGCTTTGTGTGAGGAACAGCTTTGGATGTTCCTTGTTAGTTCAGCCAAAGGTGTGGCTCTGGAGCACCTCAGGCTGGCAGAGCAGTGGGTGTCTGGCACCCAGCTCTGTGTGAGGGCTCCACTGTCCCCAGGACTCAGCCAACAGCAGCCCCAGGGCATTCCTGTGGTATTTCCCTCCTTGGCTGATGGAGGGACATTCCCGGGCATGCAGGGACACAACAGCCCTGGATTCACATCAAGGACCTGCCTATTCCCCACCAGACAGATTCCTTGCTCCACCTTCTGGAGCACAAGTTCCCTGTGCTAAAGCCCAGCCCGACCTGTCAGGAGGTTGTGGGAACCGCTGTGCCAAGTGCTCCCATGTCCAGGAATAACTGGAATGTTTTGAATGTAAACCTGGAGGACAAGTGAAATGTCAAACCAGCGGGCCCTTTGCTCTGGACTCACCCCTGATCCCTTTTAAGACGTGCCCTGGAGCCAGTGCCCGTAACCTCTCCTGCCATGCGAGGGCTCAGGGACCTCAGGGAGGGCTGTTCTCCAGCTCTGCTCCAAATCCCTCTCACCGAAGGGCACGAGGCAGGGGCAGCTCGTTTTCTAGGGGCTCTGCTTAAGCTCAGGATGGCCAAGAGCAGGGAAACAGCTCAGTCTGCCCTCAGCAGCTGCCACCAGATCCTCGTGGGTGGCCAGTGGGTCCTACAGGAGTGTGCCCTGCCCAGCCAGCTCCACCTGCCCCTCCTGCCCTGCAGCTGAGCCCTCCCTTCTGCCTTGTGCTGCTGTGCCAGGCAGGAGCCTGGGAAGCCTTAATCCATAAGTGACGGCCCCAGGAGCGCTGCCAGCAGGCAGCCTGGCTGGGTCATGGCTCTGTCCCTCCCTGTCTCTCCCGGCCACTCTCCCAGGTGCTCCTATCTCACCTCTTCTAGGACACCCTCCTCACACCTGGCAGGGTTCTGCAGCACTGGATACCATACCTTTGAAGCTTTTTTCCATTATGTATGTGTTCTGACGTCTATCCATCCCACAAGCACCTGCATAAAAATGATATATAATGGAAAACAAATAAATATTTATGTAAATTGGATTGCTTTGACTACTGAGCAGCATATATTCCTCCCCCTAAACTGTACATCGAGGCCCTCATTTAGGGAGGCTCTTAAGCACATCCTCAGCTGTGAGCACACACTCAGCTTCAGTGGGGAGCCCAGAATTCTGCATGTGCTTAAGAGCTTCCCTGAAGGGAGGGCTTTCCTGCAGCAGGGTTAGCAAGAACAGCCATCCATCAGGAGGTCAGGAAAAAATCATCTGCTGGCACATTCATGACTGAAACACTGGCTTGGATTAGGGAAAGAAGCCTGAAACGTGTCCTTTCCAACCTGAGTCTGCAGGTTGTGTTGCATCACTCTGTGACTACTTTTAGGCTTTGTTTTGTTCGTGGACAGGGGGTTATTTGACTCACAGCCTTAGATCTGAGGTGTTTACAATCTGCTTGAATTACCCACTATAACTTTGCTCACAAATTTGCACGGTTCAATGACTGATGTGACAACAGTCCCTGAGTGTCCACTGTGGTCTGACAGTGCAGAGAGCTGACAGCAACACCTGTGGCTCCACAGGAACTCGCTGTTCCTCATGGAAGCAGAGACAGAAGGGGATGGGAACCTCTTCCATTTCCATTGCTGCAGATTACCCTCGATATCAATCAAAAGGCAAATCTAATGTAAGCCTTTAAATCTCTTTAACTACAGAGTCTGGTACCTCTTATTGACTTGGAAAATCAATACAAATTCGGTTACTGAGAAATGTCTTCGTGGCTTTTGGGATTCCCAGTCAAGTAACTCAGTTAGGCTGGGAAAAGAGCCCTGCAAACAGTGTGTCCCAGAGGCTTCCCAGCTGTTTGTCCTTCAGTGTCCTCTGGTCCCTGCAGAAAAGTTGTCACAGCCACGGGCAAAGCTGGACCAGTGCCTTTATCATCACACCTTTGGGGTTTTTTTGCTAAATAAGGAAAATGGCTAAATTAGACAATAATTGCGTTAGTGGCACATCAAAGACAAAGCAGCCCCTCTGCTCTGGCTCTCAGAGCTCATCCCTGAGCACAGGACAAGGGCTGGTGGTGCATGGCTGGCTCCTTGTGATGGGGCTCTTCTCCTTCTGGCCAAGAGTGACCCCCCAGTCCATTGGAGCACCTTCTGCTTTGTTTTCACCTCTGATCCCGAGCCAATTCCTGATGCAGAGGGCAAGGCTGACAGGGAGGTGTGGGAAGCTCTGTCACAGAGCAGGATTAGCTCAGCGCTGGTTTTCTCCCCTGTCTTCTGCCAGGGCAGAGTCCCAGGCGAGGAGGATGGAGCTAATTCACCCCTTGGCTGCCATCCAAGGGGCTGGGGCTCCTTTTCCCAGCAGTGGAGCTCCCCAAGGCCATCCCTGGTGATCACACATCCTCCTGCCAGGGCTGAGCAAACCTCCGAGGGCAGGAACACCCAAGCAGCGTTTGGGAGCTTCACATGGTGCCTCCAGCAGGGGAGAACTCCCACCAGGCTGCAGTGGGAGCAACTGGAGAGCTCCCAACAGGTCACAGCGGGAAGGGGCTGTGGCAGGGAAGCAAAGGCGAGCCAGGCTGACCCATGGGGAGGACATTGCCCTTGGGAGCCCTACATGAGCCTTCCCAACCCATTCCCTGTAATTCTGCCTTTAGTTTTCTCTTTTATCTGTTACAATACTGTGGGTTTATGACCCATTTCTGTGTATTCACTGCGCTCCTCAGGAGGTGAAATGAATGACGGACACATTATTTTTTAACTTGCAGAAGTCATTAATGTGGAAAAGTCCTAAACAGGCCAGGAATGTGGCATTTTATGAAAGTCCAGGTTTAACTCTGAAGCTAAATTATCTGCTGGGAGAAATCAGAGTCTCGGCTGGAAATACTTTTCCACACCTCTTGGCTTTGAGAAAAATGCAAAGTCAGCTGTGAATCAAACTTAGTGGCTTTGGTCCTTTGGAATAAATTCAGCTTCGAGTCCCTCACGATGGGCTGCAAATCACACTTTAGTCTCTGCATCAAGGACTGCTGTTAAAGGAACATTCCACATAAAGCCATTTTTGCTGCAGCCTGCTGTGCAGCCAGCGAGCACAACAACCCTCCCCGACGTGGAGGACGTGGTTCAGGAGTTTTGACTCCCTTGGGAGTGGAGCTGGGAGCTGGAACCTGCCACTGCTCAGTGCAGACTGGACTAGAGCAAGAGAGATCTGTCAGAGAATTCCCGTTCTGCAGCAGGAGATGGAGAACAGAGAATGCCAAGACAAGCCCCTCCTTGTAACCAGGACTGGGCTGCCTTGGGAAGGCAGTGACACACAGGGAGGTGACAAAGCCGCCTCTTCTGGGCACCAGAGTCCCCAGACTCTGATCTCTCAAGGCCATGTCCATGGGAATTACCTGTGCTCATCCCTAGACCCCAACTCCCCTGAACAGACACGACCAGCTCTCTGACAAAGCCCCACGTTTCAAGCTCACAAACAAACGTGCCAGCAGCAAAAATTCAGGCTTTGTCCTCGCATTCCCCACTTGGAAAGAACATGAACCTGGCAGACAAAGTCCTGCAAAGCAGGCGGAACACCTGCAGCCTGGTGAGACCCACTGGAATTAAGAAAACTCTTTATGATTGCAGGTTTTGGAAGATGAGTGTCAGAGTTAATTTTCACATCCTTACCATTTCCTTTCCCTCAACTGTCATTAATATTTAGCTGGGGCATCTATGTCGTAAACTGAAGGCTGAAAGTGGGATAAGAAGGTGCATCATGTCTTGAACTGTGGTACTTCCATGCCTGATGCAGTTTGAAGGTCAGGATTTCCTCTGTGACCTCACTGGGCTTCACTAATATTTTGTGTTTACAAGTCGACCCTGAAGATTTTCACTTCTTTTCTGAAATTTGCACAGGTGGAATCTGCAGCTTTTATTGCACCAAAGCAATACCAAGAAATGAAAACATTTTACAGTTTCATGTAAAAAAAGGGCCTTGATCTGAGCAAGGATTCAACATTATGGAAGTCAGCACGAGCAGGCACTCATTCTGGTACTGAAAAGGAAGAAAAAAACCCCTCATTTTCATCAATTACTGGGAAAAAAAGAGAAGGAACAAGGTATCCTGGATGCAAAATGCCATGGGAAAAACTGGGTGTTGTGCTGGAGACCACTTAGCTAAAAGCTAAAGTATTTAGAACTTCTGACTGCAGAGGCATTTGGCATTGCTCCTGCCAGTAAAAGAAAATGCATGAATGCAGGACAGATGTGGCACACAGGGAGCTCAGGACACAGTGAGATAAACACAAAGAAAGCAAATAGGTGTGCAAGAAAGAAAAAAAAAATGCAGCAAAACGGTAAAAGGAAAATTAACTCGGTTTGAGGAGCGTTTTGGAAACCCCAACCCCCCCACCCTCCATGCCATGTACAGATAAGCACAACAGCAGTTCTGCAGGTTATTATACAGAAAAGCACCGATGGTTTTGATGATGAGAAGGTTTTGCACTGAAGCTTGACAGGTTTGTGATTTTCCTGATGCAGGGAAGGCCCAGTCCTTGGGGTGGGGCCTGGTGTGTGCAGGAGCAGTGACGGGATGGGATGCCTTGTGCTGCCCTGGGCTCCTTCCTCTGCCACGTGAGCTGAGAGATAGCTGACCTTAAAAATCCCATAATACCCCTTAATGCTGCACTTTCCCCCCTGCACCATATTTTCAGCAAGATATCAGTAATCCCAGGAAAGGAAAGGGCAAATACTTTCTCGGCCACCGACAAGCCAAACTCCAAGTGCTCAGATAGGAAAACAAATGGCATCCAAAGCACTAAATCTGGGCAGGATTTGAGCTAAGAGCTGCTAAAAACCCTGTTAAAACTTAAGCCAGGGAGAATAAACCCAGGAAAGGCAATTAAACTTCACTCTTGGCTTGGCTGCACCGGCTGCTGGTTGAGAGCTGCCTGAGAACGGGGCACGGTGTGATTTACCGGGAGATAACGGTGGATCGCACGCCCCAGCTCCCACACAGGCTCCACACTTCCATCAGCGTGCCAGCATTTAGTGCTAAGCTTTATTAAGCATGAAAGGAGAAAAAAAAAAATCCCAAATTTGCATTTTTAATGTCCTCAGTCAGTCCTTAAAAAAAAAACATTTATAGAGTAGATGATAGCGATTCAAGCCAGCAACCCTGGAAGGGAGACTGGAATGAGTATTGACTCTGCTCTCCTAGTCTGTGGTTTGTGGTAAAGGAAACAATTCTCAATTCTCCATCTTTCACTGCTGGCCATTCTGATGGTGCAACACAGACAACACCAATATTCATCATTATTGTTAATGCCTTTATGAAAGGCTGACTTGGATCTGGAATTGCTCTAAAATCTACTAAGGTGATTAAAGTGTTTAAAAATTACTGACCTAGTTCATTCAGATAGCTGTAGGGTCTCCAGTCTGCAGTTTCTCTGTCAAGGATTTTGTTACTGAGCTGTTCAAAAAGTATGATAATGGGTTAATGCTGGAAGAAACAGACAGTTCCCACCCGAGACTCCAGCCCAAGGATGTCAGGAATAAAAATGGGAGATGACTGTTCCCTTGGCCTCACATTTCAGCCCTTTATCTGTATGAGTTTGACAGTTGCTCACTGGCATTAGGGAAAATCACAAAGGAAAGTCACTTCACCAAGCAATGAACACAGACATGCTGGAAAATACAGGATTTCCTGGAGTACCACGCCTGTGGACATGGAGTGACATGCTGGCAGCTCCAAAATAACTAATGGAGATGGATGGATCAAACCCACCCTACATCAGCATGCAAAGAGGGGGCTGCTTGGAACTGAGGGGATCTGCTGAGACATCTGTGTATTCAGTGACAAGAGGTGGGATGGTGACAGAGTTCTCTCAATTCAAGGAAAGTAACTTTGGCAGCAGTGAAGCACAAAGGCCTGTGCAGATCTGCCAGCGAGGAGAGGAGCCCAGGGCTGCCAGCCAGATGCTGCTGCTGGAAAAACACCTCTCCCAGCGCTGGCAGCTGGGCCCCTCCGTGTGCCTGAGGCATGGAACGGACACATCCCACGCTGCCGTGCTGGGAATGCCTGGAAAAGGCTGCTGGTGTGGTGACCACCCCTGTCAACGTGCTCCGGGTTCCTCTGCCGTCTGCCGAAGCCTCGCTCGAGCAAGATGGTGCTTGAACACAACGCCAGGGCAGGCACAGGGGCTCTGGGGCTCTGGAGTGAACTCACTGAGCATCTCTGTGGTCAGTGAAAGGGGAGGGGCTGCTGTTTGGGGGGTACCAGGCTCCTCGAGCCTGGGGCACCACAGCGAAAAGGGGCTCTACAAAGCCCCCGGGGATCAGGTGAGTCCCAGCATGGAGGGTCTGGGAATCACTGCAGTTGGTAAAGCTGCCGAGTTTTCCACCTTCACATTTCACCCTTGAAAGCCACACCTGCTGGAATACAGCTGGTCATGAGGATGTGTCAGTTCAAGAGCAAATCCCAACCCTTTTTATGGAAAATTACCATTATGAAGCCACCACTGCTCTCCCGTGTCTGTTTCCAGACTGGGAAGCCTCCTGCTATTTTACTGTATTTACAAGAAAATGCTTAACAAAAAGGAGGTTAAAACTGATAGAAAGTATTCAAGATGATCACAACATTTCATTGTTCCTGATCTCTCATTAATTTTTGCTTAGCTTTCTCAGTGGGTTTTTAGACCTGGAAGAAAGAAAAACCCCACTGATGTATTGAAGGCTGTTGGGATATTAAATCCCAGCTGGCACCTACAGCCACAGTCCAAAGGTGTTTTCACCCACCTTCCCAGCCCGGTCCAACAGCCCCCAGTGCCACAGCCACCCCCCTGAGGGTGCAGCCCAATGCTATCCCTGTGCCTGCAGCGATCCCGCTGTCCCCGGGGCACTGAGCAAGCCCTGCAGGAAGTCCCCCAGCACCCCTGGAAATTCCTGACCTGCCACCTGAGGGAAGGGGGACACAGCCCTGTGCTCTCGGGACATTTGTGTGGTCACAAAGACCTTCCCGTTGTGCCACCAGCCCGGGAGCCCATTTCAAACCCATCCAACCCGGGGTCTGGCTGAAGGAGACTCCGCTGCGGAGCCACCAGCGCTGACCTTGCACGAGGCATTAATTCAGGGCAGTCTGTGCCCTGTGCCGAGTGGGAAGTGCAGCCAGATGATCCCCACAGTCCCCTGAGGCCCTGCAGCCCATGAATCTGTCACCACACAGCTCCAGTGATCGCTGTGTCCGGGGCTGCTCCTGCTCATTTTCTGTCCATATTCCCACTCAGGTAACTCACGTCATCAGCTCACTGGGCACCTCTGCACCAGCCACTCTCCTCCAGGACGTGCCCAGAGCAGGGAGACAGTTGATAAAGCCGCTTGTCTGCAGCATTCCCAGAGCAATCCCTGCCCCTGAGCAGTGGCTGTGGCTGCACATTCCCGCTCCTGGCACGGGCTGGGCCTTGGCATCTCCCAGCTGAGGGCACAGGAGCCATTTCTTTATCACTGAGCAGCTCCTGGTGCTTCCCCCAGACTGGGGATGGAAACCCTGACACGGGTATGGAGTGATGGGGCACTCAGGCAAACAGTAGTGGCAAGGGGGCGAGGAGCAGATCACCCTGGAATGTGGCCCCTGAGGGAGGAATCCTGGCCCAACACACCCCAGCACATCAGAGCTCAGAGCCCACGGCTTCGTCCTTCGCTTCAGAACACAAACGCTGATTTCCAACCCAGCTGCACCACTTAGAGCACATTTATTAAAGTCTTGGGGTTTCTATTAAAAGCTGTGGGTTTGCAGGATTTATAAATCAGCTCACAAACCTAAAATTTGGCATGAAGAGCTATGGGCTAGAATTGATTTTTTTAAATTAAATGATTTGGGGACATTTCTAAGTTTTTCTGAATGCAGCAATTAGGAAGAAATGTGATTATAGCTGTCTCTTTGTGCTACTATCATTTCTTAACACACTGCAATTTGTTAACTTTTTCCCTTTTTTTTTTTTTTTAAGATAGAAAATACTTCAATTTTTAGCGTGAAGCAAAATTGCTTTTCTGAAGGAAGAAATCCTTCACAGTGAATTTCTCCATTAAAATTCCTAGACGGTAATTTTAGCACTTTGGTTAAAACCACCTCATATCTGGCAACTTTTCCTCTAAGATCAACAAGGAGACACCAGCATGAGCAAAGCAAAGCCCTTATCTGCCTGGCTGAAACAGCTGCAGATGTGACAGTGGCCACCTGATCAGCACCAGCCATTTGTCAGCGCTCAGGTTTTTGAAGGCCACGGTGATTAGGCAAAGGAGCGCTGGCAGGAGCTCCATCATACCTTTATCCTCCAGGAGAGCAATCAATAAGAGCTTTGCCATTAATTTCCTTGACTACTGGCTTGCAGATTTCCATGGTCCAAGCCAGTGCTGCTCAGCTTTCATGCCCATCCTGGATGCTCTGCAGCCATTCTGTATTTGCAGCCTTCCTTTTTTTTCCTGGGCAAGTTTTAGTCAAAGATACTTTAACGATGCTTTCTGTGGCTGAATTCCCTTTTATGAGCTGGGTGACATCCAGTCAGACCATTTCCAGTGACCTCTGTTTTGCAGTTTCTAATTTTATGTGAAGTCTTGGGTAGAATTTAGAACTCCCTTTAATAGACGTGAAACTGCTGGCTTTAAAAAATCAGGACATCTAATAGCAATTGATTTTTATGATGTCTGTAGAAACCAGCAACACCTGGAAGGGGGAGAGGATGGAATTACGAGCTTTGCAAAAAGCTCAAGGTGAGAATCCTCCATTTGGTTGTGACCATTGCAGCAGCCCCACGCTTTACACAGAGGAATCTTCCCAAGCTTTGCAGGGCTCGGTAAAAGTGAGATATATCCCTACTTTAATGCACAGCTCAAAACCTCAAATACAGAGCTGGCACTGAAGCCCTGAGAGTGGTTCTGCCAAATGCCCTCTGAGCAAAACAGGTCCTCAGCATCTGAAATCGGGTCTTCAGCTCAAGCAATGAGAGCTCTGATGTGAAGACACGGGTGTGGAGGTAGGTGAGTATCTCTATTTATCTGCTTTGGAAAATTGGCCGCATTGATTTTGTGGCACAATTTCACTCCAGTTCACATCTGACACTCCTGGGTAACTTGCAGCATCATTATTACTTGCTCCTGCATGTGTCATTAGAAAAAAGGCCAAACTTTTGTGGGACGAAAGATCAAGTTCTGGCTTCACTTAAACTGATAGTAAAATACCTCTTGACTTCAGTGGTTCCAGCAGGTCACCCAAGCAAACCCACTCACGTGTGGAGAGCAGTTACTTGTTCAAGGTGTCCAGCACGGGCATCCTGGAGCCTCTGTCTGCTCCTTAACCCCAGAGATGCAGATCCATTCTGCTGGACCTTGCACAGGGACACAGCTCAGCCCAACAAGCTCCTGCTGGCAGCTGGAACAGGCTTTAGGGACGCAGGACTGGAAGGGCTTTGATCACAGAGTCCCTGAATCCTGCTGCCTTTTACTGCAAACGCCCGGGCACATAATCCCTTAGACAGCTGATCAAGCTCCATTTTAACAGTAATCAGGTTTCTTTGTCCCATTAGTCTTCCTGGGGAGCTATTCCAAAATCTCGCTGATCTGATGTTAGAAATCTAATTTCCAGCTTCGATGCATTCCTGGCCAGTTCATCCTCATTTGTTCTGGTGCCAGTGCTGTCATCCCACTTCAACAGCTCCCCTCCCTCCTCATGTTTACCTTGCTGTATTTAGAGATGGCAATCATGCTCCCCCTCAGCATTCATTCTGCCACATAAAAGGAGCCAAGCCTTTTTTTAGTCTCTTCTCATACTCTCCCCCTTCTCCTCCCACTTGTTTTCCTCCTGCCTGTGTTCCAGTCCCTGCTCCACTGGCACAACCACCCGGCCCTGTGGGTTTTAATGCCTCCACTTGTATTTGTCTCTCAGCACCTTCAATGATTTACCTCCAGGACGTGTGCAGGGCCCTGAGCAGTGGCCAAATGTCTGCCTGGCAGAGGGAAATGAGGAGCTGAGATACCTTCCCCCTGGTGCTGGCAGGGATGTGGCGAGCTGGGCACGGCCCGTGCAGACAGACCCACCTCCCAGACTGAGGTTCTCAGTGCAGTGCTGGGCCCTTCAGCTCCTGCCCTCAGCCCCCCTCAGCCACCTCCTTCCCCGGGGGAGGCACCACTGAGCCCCCTGAGAGCACCAGTGAACAGCCACAGTGTCGGGCAGCCGTGCTGGGAGCCCCGGAGCCAGGGATCCTGGAGCTGGGAGAGGAGAGCAGGAGGAAAACCAGGAATAATATGTGGAGAGCTGGGTGAGAAAAGAGAATAGGAAAAGAGAGATGAGAAAAAGAAAGATAATAGAGCAGGGAGAACACCAAGGGAAGAGGAGAGAAAAGGCAAAGTAAGACACAGAAAGAGAGACGAGGACAAGAGGGGCTGGGGGAGCACAGGAGAGAAAACCCTCCCCAGACTGAGCAGGGGCTGCATCTCCCACGTCCTGCCTTCCTAATGTGGCCCAAGCTGTCTCTGAGGGCAGTGGCAGAGGAATGGCTCCAGTCCCTCTCCCCAAGGCACCATCTCCTTGGAGAGATAACACATCCCGGGCTCTGGCTCAGCACTTCAGAGATCCCTCTGCCATTTCTTTTCATTTTGCATCTGTGCTGGTTCCTTTGTGACCCCAGCTGGCACCATAAAGAAACGAATCCTCCAAGTACAACTTGTGCACATTTCTCTGCAGAGAGTGGGAATGGCACCAGGCAAACTGATTTGGAAATGAACTCGTTAAGGCAGCCAGTGGGGCTTTATGTGCTCCTTTGTCTCACTTGGCTGGAGAGCTGCAGACAGACAAAGCCTGGTTTTGGCCATCTCAGCTCTTCAGTACTGCAAAGCATTCCCGTTAATAAGAGAGATGCTGGGAGAGCTAAAGGAAATATCAGGCCTTATATTGAGATGAACACCCTGAAAATACCAGATCCATCGCTTTTTCTTTCAGTGACTACCAGGACAAGCTGCTGACTGACTCTGGACAGCCAGTGCTGCAGCAGGGGGAGCAGCTTCCAGGCTGATCCCAATGCATCACTTGGGGCTTAAGCCTTTCCAGCAGCTTAATATTTGAAGTAGCTCTGTGAGGAGATGACACTGCAGGCTGGGAATCCAGGAGAGGTGCTGGCTTTGACCTTTTCTGAATTCATTTAAATTTCTGCAACAGGATTAGTGGCCCAGGTGGACACTCATCCTAAATTTGACATTATGAGAGTTTGCACTTTCAATTTGGGGAGCAAAAATGCATGGTGCAAGGGGACCATCTACATCAGAAAACATATTTACACATCTGTCTAAACATTTCACTGAGAAATCTCTGGTGCCAGCCTTTTTATTATATTTTAATGAGATTTTCCTTTAATAACCAAGAAATGACTTTCAGGAGCACATGTAGAGATATTTTTGCCTGTCTCGTACAATCCTGTCTTTTTTTCTGCATTAATCTTGTTCCTATGGCTTTCCAGTGAGTAGTTACATATGGATTAAGGTGACACAGCCTGCAATTCCCATCGTTTTTAAAGCTGACAACCTTGAGGAAATCAACTGCATTTCCTTTTTCTCCCTATGCTTTGTCCCACCTTGGCTTATTCAAAGAGCTGTTTTACCATTTACCACCCCTAAATCTACTGCCAAGGTGGTGATTTGAGTCTCAGTGTTGTCCATGAATGGTCTGAGGGAATCAACATGTTGGTAAGGAAGGTACTCCTGGATGTTTGAGCAATTCAGTGGGAAAAGCTCTTCTGGAGAGCCAGGATTGATAGCAGAGCTCCTACAATGTCCCTGGGAGGGTCACAACAGTGCTCAGAAGTACCCCAGGTGCCTTCTTGCATCTGTCTGCTTGTCTGTGTCAGCAGGGAATTTGTGTGTCTGCCGGCCTGGGAAACAATGGAATAGCAAAGTGAGATTACTGACCTAATGCCTCATTGATTTACTCCTGTTCCTTTAATGGGTAATTATATTTATCTGGTTATTTGTCTCTTCGGAGAAGCAAACATACCTTCGAGTTGCTAAGACACCCAGCCTTGCTGACCCAGACAGGCATGTGCCCAGACTCCAGTCACCATTCCCAGAGATTGGGAAGATGCTGGGAAGGGAAAGCTGACCTTTCCCTGGAGTTTTAAATCGAGCTGGCAGACAGCAGGATCCAACAGACAGCGCCTGGGTTGATTTCCTTGAACTGATAAGAACACTGCTACGGTGGGGTGGGGTAATATCTACCTTACTGGAGCTGTTTCCATCCAGATTACTGGGAAAGAAGCGTGAGGTCACACCACATGAGAGAGTGTGGTAGCTGGGATTGGAAAAGCAGTGTACACTGCCGCTACCTTGAGATACATCTGGGGAGAAAACAAGTCAGCACAAAGTACTTTGGAAGCCATAACAATCCTGAAGAAACTGAAAACATGGCAGAGACAATCTCGTTTAGAAATCTTGGTTAGAGTTCTGGGTGCTGTAAAACATCTGCAAGATACAATCTATCCTGAATTACGGTGTGAAGCTCTTGACTATCAGCATTACACATAAGAGAAAAAAAGCAGAATAGTTAATTAACACAGCATTATCTTTTTGAAGATGTTAAAAAGGGCATTCCTGACAGTCCAGCTGCTTTGCAGGTTGAGGGAGGGAATGCAAAACTCAGGGAAATGCATGGGCTGCAACACAGCTGCTTCCTTAGCTTAAACCTTGTAAGAGCTACTGAGCAGAACAGCCCCTGTAGTGATGGAACAAATTCAACCTTTTGTTACCAAACCAGCAGTAAAGTTGGAAATCAAGGTGCTATAACCATACCAGGGAGTCCAAACCATTATACATTTTCTAAAAAGGCTTATTAAAAAAGAAATCTGGAGCCCTGAAAGGCAAACCCGGGCGGTTACATTGTTATCTGCAGAGACATTTTATCTATTTCCTGGCTTTAACTGATAAACACATTTACCAAGAGAGGCATCATATTTATACTGGCAGTTCTAATGAAAACATCAATCCCAATCTGGTTCCAGCTGCATAACAAATTGATAAATATTTCAAAGTACCATCAGAAGAAGGGATGGAAAATTCAAACTGGAGCAGCAGCATTTAAACAACGAAGCCCTGTAAGAAGCAAATGAATGGGTTTGAATAAACCACAGGCTTAAACTGTAGGCAGAGAGGTTGGTTATAGGGAACACCTTCATGTGGAAAGGGTAATGAAGTGCTGTTTGAAGCCATCCCCACCTTTCCGGAAGGTTGATGGTGATGGGTGAGGGAGGACACGGCCCCTGCTGGCACTGAGCGGGTTCCCAGCCACCATCACCCCTCTCCCCTTGCCCTCTGCCTCTGCCTCGCTCTGAACATGCACTTTGCTCTGCTGACATCTTGTGGAGATCTAGATTTAGCTTAATTTACTGCAGAAGATCCTGTTTCAAGGAAGGGGCTTTATCTGCAGGGCTTTATCTCTTACGTAAGTGCTGGAGCTGAGGGGAAGCTGCTCCTGCATGTGCAGGTCTGACCAAGCACTTCTTTTCTGCTGAAACATGCACAGGGATTTTCGAGGTCAGCCCTGTTTTGTGGTAAGAGCAGAGCCTCTGAGTCTCAGTTCTTTTCCGGGGTTGTCACTAATGAAGCAGATCAGGATGTGATTCCAGAGCTGAAGTCTTTGCATCGAACTTCTTGCAGCCAGGCTGCCAGGGCTCTGCCGCCTCCCCAGCTCTAACTCTGTGACATTTGCAATCAAATTAACATAGAACATCTATCTCTAGGGGTCTGCCAGCGAGAACTGGGGCTGGAACCCCACGCTGTGCCGGTGTGTGCCCACAGACAGGGACAGAGCTGCCCGCACACAGCCCTGAGCCTGCTCGGGGGGCTTGGCACGAGGCAGCTCATCACCCTCCTCACAGCCTGTGCTCCCAGTTAAGGATGGACACTTGGCTCTGTGTCTGTCTGTCTGTGGGCGAGTGTTGATGGCTGAGTCACACCAGCTCTGCCTTCCCCTTCCCCTGTCACTCAGCTGAGGGCAGGGACCAGCTGACACCCTGCAAGTTCACCCCCAGCTTATCCGGCCATAGCTTGTTTTCTGCACCCAACATGAGCTGGAATAAAACTCTCACAGACTGCCCTACTACTTAGCACCGTGCTGAATTAATGACCCCGAGCTCATACACATCACCACAGCCCTTTTATCCCCACCCTGCACTCAGAATTACTCCTTCTACACAGTTCCATTTGGTCGATACTTAAGTACCCACCCAGGCTGATTTACCTTGATAGCACAGTCCATTTTCTACACATTTATTCATGAAGCTCTTGTAACTGCTGGCTGGAAATATTCAATCAAATTCAAATCTAATGCTGTCCTTGCTTAAAAAAACCCAACAAACCAACAAAAAAACCCCCACAACCCACAAAAAACCCCTGCTCTTCCCAAAGGTGAGAATTTTATTCTGCTCTGAAAGGAAAGGAAAGACTTAAATGCCTAAAAGAAAGGGAATTATGTAAATTAAACCACAACAAAAGTAGCCCTGAGGTAATGTTAATGACACCATGGGGAGATCAGACCTGTGAAGGGACACATGATGGCAGGGCCTTGCTGTGAGCCCCTCAAGCCTGAGGCTGCTCCAGAGGATGCTCCACGAGGTCTGGATGAAGGTTTATCACCTGATGGACTGAGCTCCTGCTCCCAGCCCAGGCTGTGGGGTGACACAGGGAGCACCAGTCCCCATCCTGGAGCAGCTGCAGGACAGTGGTGTGGAAACTGGGCACGAGAAAGGGGACTAAGTGAGCACTGCAGTCAGTACCAACCCAGGCCTCTCAGCTGCTAAAATGGGGCTCTGCTCTCCGCGTGGGTCCTCTCTGCCCACACAGTGTCACTGAGGAGGCTGAAGGCTCCAAGCAGGAGGGTTCACTCTGCCACCTCCCACCACACATCAACTGCAGATCATTTCTGGAAGTGTCTCGTCTGGGCTTCAGGATCCGCGGTGCTGTATTTTTATCGGGCTTTGCTGAGCTCTTGGCTCTCAGCACAGGATTCGCCCCTACCAGAAGGTTTGGTAAGGCCTCAGACATCACTTCAGCCCATACCCAAGTCTGTGTGAAAGTCCTGACAGGAAATCTCTGCCTTTCTCCACACAGTTTTCCTTTCTGTCCCCATCTCCTTGAACTACACAGCCTGCACTTCAAAACCTTTTCTGGATGCAATGCAGTGTTTTCATGCTGGGGAGCACCATTTTGATTTCAGGCTTATTTGGGAAAGTCTGCTCTCAGATCCAAGCGTTGTGGATAAACTCTCCCAGCATGGGTGGTTTTCTTTCCCTCTGGCTGCTGGGCAGAGCGTGTGTTTTGCTGCCACATCCTTCATCCACAAATGCAAAAGAGTCCAAGGGCTGCCCAGGGGGTTCCCCTGCCTTATAATCTCTCTCACACATATGTGGGGATTATCAGCCTCGGGAGAGCTGAGGACGCAAAGACCAAAAACATCCTCCAGAAATAAATTAATGTGCTGGAAGAAACTGCTGCCTCCAGGAGCTTGGGATCTGTGTATGTGACTCTGTTCTGAAACAACACCACCATTACCCAAATGAGAGCAAACAGGCAAAACAACAACTGGTGATTCAGGAGAGCCACAACGTTACAACCCACAGAGAGCTGGAGACTGCAGCCATCCAGGTGGAATTCCTGCCAAAGTACATGAGTTTACATGGGATTACATTCATTGGACAAGTACATCTGCATGTTATTCTGCCCTTAATCCACATACAAACCTCCAGGTTTGGGATCCCTGTTTCCTCAGCGCAGCACTGCTGTCCTTCAGCATCCTCTGCAACACACACCTGCACACTTGTACTCAGACACACACGTGTTGTCTCTTGCCACCCAGATATTCCTTGTCTCTGATCTTGTCTCGCTACCCACCTGCCCATTTCCTGCTGAGGAAGATGCACATCAGCACCTTTTCCTGTCTCTGCTCTAGGGAGGTGAAGCAGCACTGGCAAGGCCCAGGCTGGGGTGGTAATTACTGATGGGTACAAAGTCTCTCAGTAAGAGAATGCTCTGGAGGACAGGCAGAATTTGGCAGGGAGTTTTCAGAAGCCTTTGTCTAGAATTTGTAAATGCCCTTCTGAAAGAAAAACCACAACTTGAAACAATGCTGATACCTGCCCGCAATTTATAATGAGATGAAGATGGAGCAGCGTGTTTCTAACTTCCTAACCTTCCTCTGCAAGCTCAGATGGCAGAGTTTTCCAAGAGGGAGAAGAAAGAAAATCATTCTTGTGACCTCCAGAAAGAGATGGTTGACCCCACTCCACTGCAGCATCCTGAGTGATAAAATATCCATTGATACAAGCACTGCATGAAGAAAGGAGAGAGAAAAGCCCCAGTCTCTGCATCTCCATCACTGACTGAGATGAACAGGGAAGAACCATGACCCAGTTTCTTCCCAGAGAAGCCCAGGCAACACCACTGACCTGGTGCTGTTTGGGATTGTGAGGGGTTTTCACAAGCTGGGCTGACACGGAGCAGCAGTGCCACGGAATTAAACTCACTGTCACTGCCCAAGGACCACAGGAAATCCCAATGCAGCCAAAGGAGGGGATCCCTCAGATGCTTATGATGTATCCAGGAATTCCACCATCCCTAAAATGTTTTTTTTTTCCCCTCATGCAGTTCAGTATCACGTGGCATCAGGAGCTCTGGGATAGGCGGCTGCACCTGAGAGGAATGTGAAGAACGTTTTACCCGGCAAATTAAAGCTCACAAAGCCATAACCTACAGACATAGTCCTGGGCTACCAACATCTTCAAACATCGTGGCTTTCTCCCTATGGCTGAGGAGGAAAGTCATCTGTCTGTGTTAACTTGCCAGAGTGAGAGAATCCCTTCCCAGCATTAGCCTTCTTCCAGACTTCTTGCAGTGTCTGAGACTGGGACACCATCAGGTCCACTGGGAAGTCTCTTTTCATAGCAAAATATGGAGGAAAAAAAAAAGAGATATTTTTGTTCTGAAAGGAGCTGCTCAGTAATTCCACTCAGGAACTCCTAACAATATTCCTCTCCTTACTTCCAAGTGTCTGAACTGTGTCTCTTAAACATGCTGGGTTGCACATACATTAACTAGGGAAGCACAGAGATAAATGAGGTGGAGCAGGCTTTGTGCACAGATGGATAAGGTGCCAATGTGAGAGAAATGGATCCCTGAAAAGTTCAGGACATTTTTCCATGCCAGTGGCTGTGATCAGCTCCCTCAGAACCCAGAGCCTCACTGCTGTGCAGATGGGCCACAGCTGTCTTTTGCATGTTTGTGGTCTGGCTCCTCAAATGGTGTTGAAATGACAAATTTCAGGCCAAGCTGTGCTGGCAATTAGTCAAGGATTAGATGAGCCCTCTCTGTCAACAATTTCACTCATTTCTTACCCAAAAGGGCAGCTTAAGCAAGAGCCAGCAAGGCTAAAATTCAAACATAAGGAGCGATGGGAGGAAAGCCAGGGATGACTTTTCCCCCCCATCTTGGAGCTACCAGAAGAAGGAATGCTCTGCTGAGGGGTCTAAACACGAGTTTGGTCACTGGTGTTCAACAGGCAGCCCCTGATGTGGGAGGTGCCATCCCAGGAAAACACCCTCACACAAGGACTGAAGTCACAGGGCCAGGAGAGAAGACCTGGGATTAAGTTCCAGGTGTAGCCAGGCATTGTTACCATTGGCTTAACGGGAGAGGCTCCTTCCAGGTGCATCCTGGGCAGGGAATTCCAGAAGGAAGCTGCCAGCCATGTCACCCTGAGGCAGCACAGAAGCCAATGGGCCGTATGCACTCACAGGAGAAAGCAGAAAGGAAAAGGCACTGCAGGCCTGTCTCGGGCCTCTGCCTGTCTCAGGAGCTTGTACTCACTTGGACTTACAGTTTCAGCCATTTCAAGGGAAGAGAAGAAGTCAGAGGGCAGCAAACCCTGAGGAGATCCCCATCAGAGACAGACCAGAGGAAACCAAAAGGAAGTAAATCTATCTCCTGCCTGGCATCCTCTCTGGTACTGGCCAGAGAGGAATGAAGAAGAGTGACAGTATTGAAAAGGAGATGAGATCCTCCAAAGTTGAGCCAATCTGTCCTCCAGAGCAGTAGCAGAAGACAGAAAGAAAGAGGAGTGCTGTGATCCCAAAGAGCCTTCCCCTTCCTCCCTCCCGCTTTCACCAGCTCCTGGGAAGAGAATTCCCACCCGCTCTTTAGATGACAGGGACAGCTCTGTGCTCAGCAGAGTGACAACCAACAGGACACCTCCAATCACAACCTACAACACAGCCACAACCAACACCCTGGGACTGACCCAGCCAATCCCCTTCCTCGAGCAAGGAAAGGCTTCTCAAGGTTTCACAAAGGGAAAACTCTGCACAGGAATGCAGGTGATTGATTTAAAGGCCATGCAGCACATTTCTTGCCTGGGTATATCCTGTATTGTGCTAAGTAAACTTCCACACACAAAGCAGCTTAAATCAGTTTATATTTGCCTTCCTGTCCCTGTTATGTGTTTACAGATCACGGTATTCAGGGGAAGAACAAAAGTTCATTATTTTTGAGGCTCAGTAGCACATGTTACACATCACAGAAACTTGTATTTCCCCAACACACAGGAACACAAGTCTATATTTGATTAACATAAAAAGACCCTTACCAGAAAGTGAGTAATCTGTATTAGTCATCCTCATGGCTGGAGTGTAAGATACACTTGGCATGTCATGGCCCTTCTCCTTCTGTTTCCGTCGATACCACACAAACAGTGCCAGCAAGACCATAATAATTAGAAGGAGAATAATAATTCCAATGATTGCTCCCACTGAGTGCCTCTCTGATCCAAGAGCAGGGCTAATTTTAGTATAGGGGTTTAATTCTTCCATCATAAGAGCCGCTGTTAAAAGTAATTCATAACACACTGTAAATTGAATCGTGCATTTCATTTTCGAAATACTGTTGTGTTTTTTTTTTTTTTTTTTAAAGCAAGTACATCATTGGAGAGGGAGAGAGAGATAAAGAGAGAGGGATTTTACAGACAGAATCCCACTGTACCTTGATCACACCGGATTCCTTTGAAGCCTGGGCTGCAGTAGCAGGTGCCCGTGACATGGTCACACGTAGCATTATTCATGCACTCACAAAGCTGTTTGCAACCGTAACCAAACGTTCCTGGTGAGCACTCTGGGAAGCCAAGGAAAAACACTGAAAAGAATTCCTGCTGTTTTCAGGAATAGGTGCAATGGAAAATTCAGCAGAAAAGTCTCCCTGGTTTCAGGGTCTCCGGGATAACACTCTAATGCACGGTGATTATTATTATTATTATTATTATTATTTTAAAGCAGAAGATAAATGTATTTTATGCACAATTTATTACTTATTAAGCTGCAACTTTCTGGAAAAGTCTTACAGGACTTCCCAAGGACGAAATCAATCATAGGTACAAAAGATTTAAAAGTCCTGATACACATTATAAAAGTTCAGAATTTGGCAGAGCACGAGCTCAGAAGCTGTAGACAACATCTTGAAAGAGCTTAGTGTTCTCCATCACCCTACTGCTGCTTTTTTCATGGGGTAGTTGCAAAGGAAAGTTTTAATGAACCTTTATATGAACCCAACAGAGTTCTACCAAACAAATCCCACGTGCTTTCCTACTCATCCCTACTGGTGCCAGGAGGTGAACAGAACACTGCAGGTGGAATTACAGAACTGAGCATCCGAATGGCTTGATTTGCTCAGCTCCTGTACCAGGACTCCTAACACAGAAGGAATTCTATCCTGCCTTTGTATTTCTATCAAAGACAAAATGATTGAACGTCCAGCTGAGAAATTTATTCACACAATTACCATGATGGGCTTATTACAATAAATCTGTAGGCAGCTGACTTTACTTCTGGAGGCACTATTCAATAATAAATTGAAAGAAACAATGTCTGTCACATCCCACTTATTTCCACGGAGAAGCAGCATTACTGAAGGCATTCACACTTGCTGTGATACCATAGAACATATCTTGTTTAAGGTCTGACTCCTTGTGTGGCACTGCAAATGTTCTGCATGGCATGAGACACCTCTCCAGTGTCAGCCTCTAAGTAGCCAAAATTTAATATCTAGTAAAGAACTGTAGCCAGTATCTGTGTAATGATTTGCAGTGTGTATTAAAGTTGTATCTGTTTCTTTAATCTGCTGGTCCTCACATAAGGGGAAAAAAATTTACAATTAGTCCTCATTCTGATAGTAACCTGTAGCCTACTTAAAATGAATAAAGCCTAAATTTTGGGACTGCACCACAGAAACGATGCCTGCAATTAGGCATTTCATCTGCAATGCAGTGTGACTGCCCAATCAGCAGGATCTGGAGAAGGGAAGAGCCTTAATGAAGAGATTCTTTTAGATTAAACAGTAGAAAAACAGATAAATAAATACGTTTGTAGTTTGGATAGAAAAGAAAGCCTCAGGCTTTGTACAGAGGTCGAATTAAAAAGCAGCTTCTTGTATAAAATCTGCTAATGTGCAGTTCTACTGTGGGACTTTCTAGTTTCCTGTTTTGATGATGGTTGCAGCAGGGCTGTACCCAAATTCACAGTCAGTTGGCCAGAGTTACAGGGGTGCCATACCTAATCCCCCAGGAGCACACAAATTTTGTCCTGAGACATTCACTCTGCTGAATGCAAGCGTGGGCAGAAAGATGTTTATGAATTAAGTTACACGTACAAATACTTGCACAAAGATCCATGCAGTGAGCTCCAGTTAAAGCCTTCCCTTGCAAATCCAGCAGGAATGTTACTGCATTCCTGACTGCCCAAAAAAAGGAAGAGAACCCTGTGGAATTAATGCCTGGGTAAGGTGAGATGGATTTTATGTTGCATTTAGAATATGAGCAAGTGTGTGAGAATTTTCTGTACTGGGCAAACAAGTCATTATTCAGCTACAGAATCACATCCAGTCTGCACTACCCTCATTCCCTGTTCTTTCAAGAAGACATTTGGCACAGGCTGCTGAATACGCCAGCGGGACAGGGACAACAATTCCAGTAAAACATGCCAGGTCCCTTGGAAGGTAACTGGAGTTCATTGTTAAACACTTGCTCACTGCTCAAACTAAACACAGACCCTTCCCAAAATGGCAAACAACTTTGTTTGCTTGATTTGCTTTCCCTGTAAAGATGAATCTTTATTTGCTCCACATCTATAGCATGACAACTTCAGCAGGAAAGCCCCAGTTTTCCCTGGAAGGAAGAGAGCAGAAGGGATTGATTTCTTTTAACCCTCTGGTCTTCCTTTGTGCTTAAGAAAACCTGATGCTGTTGCTCTCAACAGCATTAGCAAGGCATGATGCAGCTTTTGGGCTGTTTTCCTATTAATTAGGTACAAGTTTTTGGGAAGGCCCCATCCAGTCAGCACTGAGTGCGCTGCCTTGCTCGCTCTCACCTAACTTCAGCCTGGGAATGAAGAGGCCCAGCTGGCAGAGGATTCACTGTATTTCTTTATGCTTAGACTGCCCACTTTTCCACAGGCACCTTCTCCTCCCTACGGATTACACAAGGTGCCTGGGGTCACTGACTTGCTGACACCAACACTTCATTCAAGAGCCTGTTTGTGCAGAGAATTCTGAAACACCCTCCCCCTCCCTGGAGAAACAGAAAGCCGAGGTCACGCCGGTACTTACTCTGCTCACACTGTTTGCCTGTAAATCCAGTCCTGCACGTGCACTGGCCAGTGATGTGGTCACAGTCGGCTCCGTTCTGACACTGACACACGTTGGCACAGTTCTTGCCATAAAAAGCAGCTGGGCAACCTTTCAGGAACCAGAAGAAGGGAAGACTAAGAAAGGAGCTGAAACCCCAACTCAGAAGCGTTATCAGCACAAAACACATAGGCCTATAGATCTATGGATTTTCAGCCTCTGTATATTTAATAACATTTATTTGATGGCCTTAATGCAGAAATACTGTGACAGCCAATTTTCCTGAAGTAATGTTTCTCATCTCTTACAGAATTGCCTCTTGAGTGTTCCAGAGGAATGAAAACTTGACCCATCTATACAAACCACATTTTCAAGAAAGAAGATGCTAAACAGAAACTCCGAAAGACCAGAGATCAATCAATTACTTGCAAGTGAAAGAGTCCTCTTAAGAGGCTCACCAGAATTGGATCTCCTCTTGTACGGTGCTGCTAATTTGGCACTGGGAAGAGAAATCCCATTTTCCTAAATCAGGCACATGTACTGGGGCCTTAACAAGCAGGGACATGGACTGTGCAAATCCTGGCAATGAATCAATAATCTAAATTATCTGCCTCTCCTTTAAAGGCAGAAAAAACCCCGGGAAGCTTCAGGACTGTTTTCCTTGGGGTGATGTGAGGTTATCCCGAGTAAGGAGCGGGTGGATTTCGAGGGAAGACTGCAATACTTGGAAGAGACACGAGGTAGCAGCACGTACTTTGACAGATCCCCTGTCCCTGCAAGGCTTACGCTGAGTGCAGAAGAGCCCGGTCCAGCCCTGGGTACATCGACATTCTCCATCGTAGGGGCTGCACAGTGCTCCGTTGTGGCAGTTGCAGGAATGAAAGCAGTCAGGGCCCCAAAACCCACTGGGACAAGCTATGAAAACAAAAAAAAAATTTGTCAGCTGACAAAATAAAGAAAAAAAAGAAAGAAAAAAAAAGAGCAGTGATACCGTGTTAGTGCTGAGGAGGAACAATGACAAAGGGAGAGAAAACCTGAGACAACAGTGAAGGCAGAACCTCACACGGCAGAGCTGCAGCGACCCCCGGACAGCGACTGGCTCTTCCCAGACAGTGACTGGCTCTTCCAAGCCAGAAACTGCTCTGCAAATCCTGATGCCAACCTGTGGCTTCTCCCATGCTGTCAAGCCCTGGCACAGGGATTCCTCCCAGCAGGTCAAGGGAGGGGATTTGCCCCCTCTGCTCTGCAAAGGTGAGACCCCACCTCCAGTGCTGCCCCCAGCTCTGGGATCCCCAACACCGGGAGGAGGTGGAGCTGTTGGAGCCAGTCCAGAGGAGGCCACAGAGCTGCTCCCAGGGCTGGAGCCCCTCTGCTCTGGGGACAGGCTGGGAGAGCTGGGGAGTGTTCAGCCTGGAGAAGGAAAGACTCCAGGGAGACCTGAGAGCCCCTTCCAGGGCCTAAAGGGGCTCCAGGAGAGCTGGAGAGGGACTGGGGACAAGGGAT
>JAWMRA010000016.1:2403400-2483276 GCA_035584735.1 Pseudotriccus pelzelni | reverse complement strand
TCCCATCCCATGCCACCCCACCCCCCCAGTTTCCATCCCACCCTCACCGTTCCCATCCCACCATCTCGTCCCATTTCCCCAGTCCCATCCCCTGCCTCGCCTTCCCCCCCCTCCTCCCCCATCCAACCCCTTTCCCTCCATCCCATCATTCCCACGGGATCCCTGCCCCTCCCCCCCCATCCCACTCACCGCCCCCTCGTCCCCCTCGTCCAGCGTCTCGTCCAGGATCAGGAGGGTCGGGCGCCGGAGCAGCGCCCGGGCCAGGGCCAGGAGACGCCTCTGCCCCGCTGCCAACTGCCCCCCGAGCTCCCCCACCTCTGCGGGATCCCACGGGATCAGTGGGATCCCATGGGATCAGTGGGATCACATCCCAGTGCCCCCCGAGCTCCCCCAGCTCTGCGGGATCCCATGGGATCAGTGGGATCACATCCCACTGCCAGGCCCCAGAATTCCCTTGGGATCCTTCCCCAGCCCTCACTGGTGTCCCAGCCGTGCTCCAGCCCCTGGATGAATTCCCAGAATTCCCAGGATTCCCCCCAGCCCTCACCGGTGTCCCAGCCGTGCTCCAGCCCCTGGATGAATTCCAAGGCTCCGGCGGCGGCGGCCGCTTCCCGCAGCTCGGGCTCCTGGCAGCGCTCCAGCCCCAGCCCCACGTTGTCCCGGATCGTTCCGGAGAGCAGGACGGGATCCTGTTCCACCAGCACCACCTGCCCCAGCCCCGGGCTGAGAGCCCTGCCGGCTTCCCGGAGCCCCCATCCTGCCCCCGGTGCTCCCATCCCTTTTCCCAGTGCCCCATCCTGCCCCCGGTGTTCCCAATCCCATTTCCCAGTGTCCCTGTTCCTGCTGTCCCCATCCTTGTTCCTACTGTTCCCATCCCTTTTCCCAATTTCCCCATCCCTTTTCCCAGTGTCTCCATCCCTTTTCCCAGTTTCACCACCCCTTTTCCCAGTTTCTCCACCCCTTTTCCAAGTGCTCCCACCCCTTTTCCCAGCGTCCCCATCCGTTTTTCCAGTTTCCCCACTCCTTTTCCGAGTGTCCCCATCCCTTTTCCCAGTGCTCCCGTCCCTTTCCCCGGCGTCCCCACCCCCATCTCCCCGCTCCCAATTCCATGCTGTTCCCGGCGTTCCCGGTTTCCCCGTCGCCCCCACCTGCCGGCGCAGGTAGCGCTGCTCGTATTCCCGCAGGGGGATCCCATCCAGCAGCACCTTCCCGCTCCCGGGATCCCGCAGCCGCTCCAGCAGGGACAGGGCCGTGCTCTTCCCGCTCCCGTTGGGCCCCGCCAGCACCGTCACCTCCCCGGGGCGCAGCTCGAAGGACACGTCCTGTGGAATTCCCACCCTCGGGAATGCCCGCACACACCCACCCAGGACACGTCCTGCAGAATTCCCACCCCCGGGAATGCTCACACACACACACCCAGGACATGTCCTGCGGAATTTCCACTCCCGGGAATGCTCACACAAACCCACCCAGGACACGTCCTGCAGAATTCCCACTCCCGGGAATGCCCACCCACCCACCCTGAGCACGGGGCGCTCTGGATTTCCGGGATAGGCGAAGGAGACCCCCTGGAAGGCGACGTGGCCCCGGAGCTGGGGGGGCTCCAGCATCCCCCCTGTGTCCTGGCTGGGTTTCCGGTCCAGGAATTCCCAGATTTTCCGCCCCGCAGCCACATTGGTCTCGAAATCGTTGAAGCCGGAGAGCAGCACCTGGGGGGAGGGGAGGGGAGGGCGTGGCACTGGGATGGGTGGGAATGGGGATGGACGGACATGCAGATCCCGCGGGAATGGGGATGGACGGACAGATGGACACACGGATCCCAGGGGAATGGGGATGGATGGGCACGCGGATCCCGTGGGAATGGGGATGGATGGACACGCGGATCCTGTGGGAACAGGGATGGATAGACAGACAGACATGCGGATCCCAGGGGAACAGGGACGGACGGACGGACAGACATGCGGATCCCAGGGGAACAGGGATGGACGGACACACGGATCCCACGGGATCACCTTGCCGTGGCGGCCGATGGTGTCCTGGTAGAGCAGGAAGGTGACCAGGACCCCGGGAGTGATGGATCCATCCCGGAGCTGCCAGTGGCTCTGGAAGAGCACCAGGACCCGGATAGCCAGCTGGAGCATCTGTGGGTGGGAACATGGATACTGGGGCCCCATTCCAACTCCTGGGGCCCCATTCCCGCTCCTGGGGTCCCCAGACTGGTCCTGGTGTCCCCATTCCCATTCCTGGTGTCCCCATTCCCATTGTCCCCATAACTCTCACCCCCAGCCTCCCCCACTTCCTTTCCTGGTGTCCCCATTCCTGATCCTGGTGGTCCCATCCCTTGTCCCGGAGTCCCCACCCTGCTTCTGGTGCTGGCATTCCCATTCCCGGCATCCCCCATCCCTAATTCCAGTGTGCCTGTTCTGGTCTTCCCACTCCCATTCCCGGTGCCCCCATCCCCGTGCCCTCACCCCTGATCCCGGTCTCCCCATTCCCATTCCCAGCCCCCCTGACCCTCTGGATGAGGGTGAATGCCGCCTCCTCCAGTTCCATCCTCTCCCTCAGCCTCAGCTCCCGCTCCAGGTCCTGCCCGTGCCGCTCCTCCTCCTCCCGCTCGGCCGAGAAGATCCGGATGGTCTCCATGGCGGCCACGGATTCCTGCACGCCCGAGGCCGTCCTGGCGGCCGCTTCCAGCATGGATCGCTGCAGCGCCTGCCGGGGCACGGGGGGGTTCTAGCTTTCCCAAGCATCCCCAGCATTCCCATCCCATCCCGTTCCATCCCACCTCCATCACTCCATCCTGTCCCATCCCTGGCATTCCCACCATCCCATTCCATCCCATTCCATCCCACCCCACCCCATCCCATCTCATCCCTCCTATGTATTCCATCCTATCTCAATCCCATTCATCTCATCCATCCCCACATCCCATCCATCCCATTCATCAATCACATTCCACCCAACCTATGCATCCCATGCACTCAATCCATCCTATCCTATCCCATCCCATTCATCATATCCTCCAATCCCATTTCATCCATCCTATGGATCCCATTTATCCCACCCAGCCCATCCATCCCACCCCATAGCAAGTAAACCCCTTTTCCTGCTCTTGGGCTTAAATTTGGGGGATTTGGTGCTTAAATCTGGGGGATCTTTGGCTTAAATTTGGCAGATCTTGGGCTTAAATCTAAGAGTTTGTGGATTTAATGTGGGGGAATGGGGGTTTAAACGTGGGAGATCTTGGGCCTAGATCTGGGAAAACTTGGGCTTAAATTTAGGAGGTCTTGGGTTTAAATTTTGGGGATCTTTGGTTTAGGTCTGAGGCGAGCCGAGACTTGAATTTTGGGATCTTTGTCTTAGATTTGGGAGAGTTTGTGTTTAAATCTGGGCAGTTGGGGACTTGAATTTGGCAATCTTGGTCTTAGATCTGGTGGATTTGGGGCTTAAATTCGGGAGATCTTGGGCTTAAATTTGACAGATCTTCAGTTAGACGTGGGAGATCTTGGGTATGTGGAAGGGGGACTGATCCTGCACCAATCCAGTCTGGGAGTGAGGCAGGGCTTAAATTTGGGAGATTTGAGGCTTAAATATGGGGGATTTGGGGCTTAAATTTGGGAATCTTGGGTTTAAACCTCGGCGAGTGCACAGGCAGAGTGAATGAGACGGGAACCAGGAGAGACCCAGGGATCTGACCCCCTAAATAACAAATTTTGGGGATGAAACAACAGACAAAGGCCAGGACTGGCCGTGGATGGGGAGCTGCGAAAAGCAGCTTCGAGCAACTGGAGAGCAGAGGAGCGGGACAAGCTGGTCGCCCAAAATTTCCCAAAGCACACACCGGGATGGGCCAGGAGGGATCCCAGATCCCCCCCAGCCTGTGGCTGCTGAGCCTGGGGATGAGGATTAAGCCTCGGGCAATTTCCATGCTAATTTTCCCGGTTCAGCCCTTTATCCCTGTGAGAAGCAGGAGGTATTTTCCCCTAAATCTCAAAGACACCGTTAATATAATCCGATAGAGGGGTGGGAAAAAAAATGAATATATATATATATATACATGTACATAAAAAGTCCAATTTACTGACTTATTCAGTGACACTTTCCGTAATCAATTCTCCCAGGGAAGAAACACTGATTAAAGCCAAGCGCATCGCTATGGAAACCGGCATTCCCTCCTCCCACGGCCCCGCGGGCTGGGAAGGAGAAAATCGGGTGAGGAAATCTGCCTGGTAACAACCCCGTTAATGAGCCGGGGAGCAAAAATAATCCCCGGGAGCGGAGCGGCCGCGAAAGGAGCAGCCGGCGGCAGCCGGTGGGGAGGCGAAACAGCGCCCGTGCCTCCCAAAATATTGATTTTTATGGGAGGGCAGGAGCCGCTGAGGAGGAGGAGGAGGAGGAGGAGGAGATGCTCCCGCGTGCTGCAGGGATGAAGGGGACATCTGGAGGTGGTCCCTCACGGGGGACGGGTGTGCACCCGCCCAGCCTGGACAGTGAGGGTACTCCTTCCAGCGTTTATCCCGGTTTTTTTTTAGGCTTAAAGTGAAGGATAAAACCACGCCGAGACGCAGGTTTAGGAGGTTCAGCTGCCCAGAGAGGAGGCGGCTGGCAGCACAAAAGGGATTTAGAGGATAACCCCAGCGGGTTTCCCTCTCCTCGGGGTAATTCCACAATCCACAGGCACCCACGGCTCCCGGTGACAGGCACTGCTTCCCGCTGCCCACTCCCATCCCCGTGGGCCAGGAGTTCTTAGGGAACTGGGGACCTGTGCTTATTTTTCCACTGAATAATGGAACCTGGAGGGTTTAGGGGTCTCCTCCTGGCTGGGTGTGTCCCTCACTGCTGTCAATCCCAACGATCCCTTTGCTGTTGATCCTGACTACCCCTTTGCTATTGATCCCAACTATCCATATGCTGTCGATCCCAACAATCCCAACAATCCTTTTGTTGATTCATATGATCCCTTTGCTGTTGATCTCAGTGACCCTTTGGCTGTTGATCCCAACCATCCCCTTGCTGTTTATTCTGACTATTCCTTTGCCTGTTGATCCCAATGACCCTTTTGCTGTTGATCCCACTGATCCCTTCTCTTTTGATCTCGACGACCCCTCTGCTGTTGATCCCAACTCTCCCTTTCTCACTGATCCCACCGAACCCTTTCCCGCTGATCCCGAGCCGTGTGTGCCTCCGGCGGGTTCAGCACCGCAGGGATCAGCAGCTGCCGGGGCCAGGAGCTCATTAGAGACTCCTTAAACAGCCATAAAAATCACTTTCATTAATTGCTCCATCCTTTTATCCCCTGTGCCCACAGGAGGGGTTTTGGGGTTGGGATTTCCCAGCCCCTTGGCTGTGTGAGGGTGGATTCATGCCCGGGGTGTTCCTGCTCTGCCACCTCCTTTAAGGACGGGACGTAACCCTGGGACGTTGTGACAGGTCAAAATGTCACGGCTGAGCACCCCAAATGTCCCAAACCCTGCAGCAACACCTGCCTGGCACAGTCCCCCTAATCCAACAGGGATGAGAGCCCATCCCACTGCCACCAGGGCTGGCCCCACTACAGGGAAACTGGGATTTTTTTCCCCAAAATCTGGGGTTTTTTTCCACCGTAACCACATGGGATTTTCTCCAAAAAACCTGTATTTTCCCCTCACTTTTTCCACTATCCCATTTTAACCACCTGGGATGGCTTCACCAGCTGCCCCGTGCCATCCACTCCCATGGGTGCACCCACAGTAGGGATGAGGATTTCCCCATCCAAATATTTGGGGAAAACCCAACCCAGCAGCACCCACGGACACATCACTGGGGGGTCTCCTGGGGTGGAACACAACGTGGACACAGGAATGATGCTCCCACCACCTCCTGGGGTCCTCTGTGGGCCCCAAACCATGGGAAGTGGGGCTGTGGGGTTCTCCCTGTGACCTCCTGCTCCCTCCCCTGCAGGGTGGGGGAGACCAACCCCACCCAGACCCCGCTAACGAGGGCAGCGCTAATTGCTGAGCCCACTCCCCATGTATAATTCAAGGTCCTTTGTTAGGGCTGGGTTCGCTTTGTCTGGGAAGTGCCACCTCCCCACGGGACCCAGACCCAGACACTGCTCTGCTCCTTCCCAGGGGGGCTGGATTAAAAATAATTAGGGCCTGGGGCTGCTGAGAGTTAGGGGACGGGGTCGTTAACGGGGTCGGGGTCATTAGTGGGGTCAGCATCCCCCCCATGGAGGAGGGGATGGGGCAGGGGGACATGGGGAGAGACACAGAGCCCCATTTCCCATTTAGGGACCCATGGGGGAGCCCCAAAGGGTGGTGGGAGCATCAGTCCTGTGTCCAGGCCGTGGGTTCTGCTGGACTGAGTCTTCGCCCCAAATTTTGAGGTGGAAATCCTAACCCCTCCTTGGCTGCACCCAAAGGGGGGAGAGCAGCCTGGGGTGCACCCAGCTCCTGGATGGCGTGGTGAGAGTGCTCATGGGATGATGGGGTGAACCTACCCGATGGGGTGTAAACCAGCCCAAAACACATGAGGGTGTCCCTAAATACATCCCCTGACACCCCACAGAGCCCCAGGCAGACACCCCAAATTTTCCAGCTGTCCTCAGCACTGCCAGCACCCCGGTTGGCCTCAGGATCAGGCCCAGGATGGGCTTAGGGGGCAGCAGCCCTGGGAGGGGCTGTCTGAATTCCAGGTGGGTTGGGATGGGACAGGGATGGGACAGGAATGGGACAGGAATGTCCTCAACCCCATAGTGGAAGGGACTGGGGGTCCTTCCCTCCTCCACAGGCCCTCACCCACAACTGCTGAGCTTCAGGGGTGGGGGGAAAGAGTAAAAACATATAAACAAAAGTCGTACTAATCAGCTGGTGTTTATGGAGTGGGTCACAACAGCTCTGGGCTGCTGCTGCTGCCACATGGAATCCTCGGGGCCACCGAGCCCCAGACACGACGTGAATTCCCAGGAGGGAACAAAACAGGTCTCAGCTCTGATCTTGTGACAATCCCTCATCCTTCCAGACTCTGTTCCCTGTCCCTCCCAGGGGAAGTGGGGGAATATCCCTGGAGCAAAGTGTGAGGGGATGTGACCATGCCCAGGGCAGCAGTGGCAGAGCCAACCCCGAGCTCCAATCCCTGAGCACCCTCCAGGACCACCCCAAGCACCCCTGATTCCCACTGGGCATCCTCCAGGATGACTCAACATCTCCCACTTCCACCCCAAGCACCCTCTGCTCCCACCCTGAGCTTCCTCCCCTTCCCTGGGACATTTCCCAGCCAAGCTCTGTACCTGGGTGTCCCTGTGAGAGGGCACAGCCGTGCCCAGAGGAGAGAGGCACCACTCCAGTGACATCCCCCAGGCTCCCTGCAACGCCCGAGCCCCAGCCTGGGACAGACACTGAGGCAGAGCCAGCCCCGCTCCCTGAGAGCTCCACACCTGATCCCGGCCACAAAACATCATCCCCAGGACGTCCCAAAAAAAGCCTGGCCTTGGGTACCCCAACCACAGGGCTGCCCACAGCCCACCCTGTGGCCACGCTGCCCTGCCAGGGGGATGCCACCACGTGCCACCCCCAGCCCTTGGGAGCAAACAGGCACCCTCAGACCCCAAAACCTGCCCTGTGACCACGCCGGGGGTCCCCCCACGGCCATGGGCACTCAGTGCCACCCCTGCGCCCACCACAGGGCTCCTGCTGTGTCCCCCCTCCCCGAGCCGAGGGAAAACAGCACCAGATGCTCCAGGAAGGGGCCAGGGAAGGATGGTTTCCACTGAGATTCCTGGCAGCTGCCAAGGGGAATTGGGAGGGGAATTGGCAACCGGCCGGTGAGGGGCTGGAAGTGGCAGCAGAGGAGGGGCCAGCAGGGGACAGGAGCTGAGGGGTCCCACAGGCACAGATGGAGATGATGTGTCCCTGGGGCGGTAAGGGAGACAGGGCCAGTTCCTGAGCCAAAACAGGGGAGGGAAAGGTAGGGAAAACACAAATCTGAGCCTGCAAAGGGTTTGTGCAAAGCTGCTGCATCCTGAGTCCCTTCCCAGGGCTGGGGGACACTGCTCAAGGCAGTGGGAGCGCAGCTGGACCCCCCAGCCACGGCCATCACCACACTGCCCCACCTCCCACTGCTCCTGGGATCCAGTGGGGTTGAGGAGGAGGGGGATGTGATGGATGAGAGGAGGGGACGGGACAAGGACTCTCAGTGTGACATTCCCAGGCTCTGGCTGAGGCCCACCATTAATCTGATCTCTTCCTGCACAGAACTGGAGCACAGACGGGTTTTCTCAGGGGCTCCCATAAACCTCAGCATCCCACCCACTTCAGGCATCCTCCACTCCCACTCCAGGCATCCTCCACGCTCACCCGGAGCACCCTTCTCTCTGACCCTGAGCATCCTCCACTCTCACTTCAGTTCCCATCCCAACCATCCTCCCTGCCCGCCTCAAGCACCCTCCACTCCCTGAGCACCCTCCAGGATTATCCTGAGCATCCTCCAGGATGACCCAACATCCTCCCTCTGCTCTCACCCTGAGCTTCCTCCCCTTCCCTGGGACATTTCCCAGCCAAGCTCTGTACCTGGGTGTCCCTCTGGGATGGCACAGAGGACAGAGGAACCACTCCAGTGACATCCCCGAGGCTTCCTGCAACCCTTGAGCCCCAGACTGGGACAGAGCCAGACCATTCCCAGCCTTTTGGTTTCCAGAATCCCATCCACCAAAGGTTCCAGATTTTTCTTCCCAGGCAAGGCACCAGGGGAAGCAAAGCCTGTCTGCTCCATCTCCTCTCCACACTCCCAGCATTCTCAGGACACACAACCATGGCGGGAAAGGGCCATGGGAAGGGACCAGAGTGATCCAGAACACTAATTAGCCCTGACATCCCTCAGCTCAGCTTGGGGGTCTCACTGGCTCTGGGGGCACATGGCTGGATTCACCACAGGCCCCCCAGACACTTGTGTTTGCTCGCTGGGTTTGGGCAGCTGGGGGGATGTGCCCCCAAATCCAGCCCTCCTGCATCCCCCCCTGCTGAGCTCCCGCTTCCTAAACACCCCTGATGCCTTAAAACCTATGTTACGTATTTTCCGGCTTTTAAGGCATCACCCCCATCACTGCTGGGGACATGCTGAGACCCTTAAACACTCATCCCAGGCCCCCAGACCCCCTGTGGGCTCCCAGCTGCCTGATGGGGAAGGGGGAACCATCACCCCACAGAGGTTCCTTCTGGCACCTCCTGCCAGGGACAAGCAGCTGGAAAAAACCCCTATTAAATAATAAGGCAAAACATGCCCCTGTGGGACCCACTGGAATGGGGGATGGCTGGGGGGGCACATCCAGCCCCTCTGCCCCCATCTGGGGGCACATCCAGCCCCTCTGCTCCCACCTGAAGGCAGAGAAAAAGCAGCATTTGGGCAGCTGTTTGGGTTTTTTTCTCCCCCAAATCTCCTTCTGCTGAGGAAAGAAATCCAAAGGGGGGGGGGGTGTGAAATTCCCCAGCCCAGCACATGGGAGCTGTTATTAATCTTACTAATAAACCACTGGGGGTTTAATGTCCTGTTTCAACACGGCTGGGGCTGCTCTCTGCCGACTCTGCCTTTCAAGTTTCCCAAGCCCGTTAGGTGCATGCTTTGAAAATTGAAATAAATAGCTGCTTTTAAACAGAGGGAGAGAAAAAAACCCGATGCCAAGGGGGCCGTCCTGAGCCCCTCTGCTGCTCCAAGGGAGCTCTGCTGCTCCCCTGGGATTTGGGAAGGATGTTTTCACCCCCCTCAACCTGCAATGTTCTGTTGTTTCCAGCCAAACTGCCCCCAGCTCCTTGCTGGGATGGGGGGCAAGGCCATCCCAGAGCATCCAGGGAGGGTGAGGGATGGGGATAGAGCCTGGACGGTTGGGATGGGGGGTTGGAAGCTGCCCACTGACCCGTGTTCAGCTCATCTGTGCATACACAATAACCTGCATCCCGTGGCCAGTGCTGGAGGTGCTGTTGGGACACCTGAGACAGGAGGGGTTTGTGGCTCTTCCATCTTTCCTGCGCATTTTCTCCCCTTTTCCAGAAGGATATGACATCCCCAAGTAGCAGCTGGAGCATCCCAAGGGCTGCCCAGCCCTGTGGAGGGAGGTGATGCCAGCAGGACCCCGTTCTCAGGGCTGATGCTCCAGCGCCGTGGGATATAAAGGGATAAAAAGCCCTTTCCCAGCCCTGGGGCATCAGCACAAGGCTGTGAGGATTTGGCATCCTGGTATCTCCGGGCAAGGAGAGCAGCCCTTGGGCTCTGAGCCTGTGAATAAACAGCTCCAGGAGGAGCCTGGCCAAGGTGTTCATTGATCCTCCAGAAAAAGCAACCAGTTCACCGGGATACACAACCCAGGGCACCTCCCAAACTCTGCCCCTGTCACCATAGGGGGATGTCCCTGCTGTCTCCTGGCTCTGAGCGGGGCAACAAGCCCAGGGCAAGTCCTGGTCAAAGGCAGCAGGGAAAGGCCATCACACCCAGAGGTAATTTCTGTCACCTTTTCAGCCACTTTTCTCCCACAAAACCACTCTCTTTGCCTTATTTCTCCCCCAGTAAGGATTGTTGGTGCCAAGAATCTCTTCTGCACCCCCGTCTTCAAGAGGGGTGGTTTTAAACTAAAGAAGGAGAGATTTAGGCTGGATATTGGGGAGAAATCATTCCCTGTGAGGGTGGGCAGGCCCTGGAATGGGTTGCCCAGAGAAGCTGTGGCTGCCCCTGGATCCCTGGAAGTGTCCAAGACCAGGCTGGACAGGGCTTGGAGCAACCTGGGCTGGTGGAAGGTGTCCCTGCCTGGACTGGATGAGCTTTCATGATTCCCTGGTCAGGTCACGTGGAAAGATCAGCTCTGCACTGAGAACCACGGACCCAGTGACCCCCTGTGTGCTCTGGGCACTCCCCCTGCCTTGCTGGCATTATCTGTGAAGACAATTTAGGCTTGGGGTTGTAAGGTATGGAGGTAATTTAATTTTCTTCTTGACATTCTGGAATTCTTGCATAATAAAGCCCAGCTATTCAGGTTTACTTTGCTATGCAATCAACCACTAAAATTACCACATTCAGTTGAAGCACCAAGTGCTGCTCCAATTACGTAAAAAATGTAAAGAAAACTTCTTCCAGTATGAACTCCCATCCACAAATTCAGATTGCTTTTGTTGATGGGACCAATATTAAATTAAAATCTCCAGGTCTATTTTATATTTCAACAAGTACAATATTAATACATTTTAAAAAGTTATTTTAAGCCTCCCTCCAAAAAAATGAATGCAGTAAGTTACAGTTATTAGTGCCAGACTAAAAGATCCAGAATGATGATAGCCCTTCAATATAACAACTATATTTTTGCTTTAAAAAGCACTTTCCATGGCTTGCTATTAAAGACCTGAATTAATAAGGCACAGTTCCCAGGAAACCTGAAAGTACAGAGACCATGCCTACTTCCAGGGATGCCAATGGCTCCTACTCGGACGATAAACGCAAGTTTCTGGCACGTCACAGACACCCCTAAAGCCAGAATGAGCAGCCAAAAAAACCCGCCATGACGTTAATCAAACAAAAGGTCACTGAACTCACACAATGTAAAGCTGACCAGGACTTGGCCTGAAGTATCTGTGCTAGAAGCAACCAGAAATAGAATCGCAGAATGCGCTGAGTTGGAAGGGACCCATCGGGATCATCGGGTCCCACTCCTGGCCCTGCACAGGACACCCCAAAAGCCCACCAGGAGCCTCACAGACAGGCTTGGTGCTGTGACTGCTGCCCTGGGCAGCCTGTTCCAGTTTTCCTGTGTAAGGCAGAGCTGCAGGGTCTGTCAGTGAATCCAGAACTGGCTCTGGAGTCGGAGCTAAAACTGTCTCCTGTGCGGCTCCGACTCTGGGTCATTCCAGGTTAACTGGTCCGATGGAAACAGCTCGGGGGGCGAGGCCAGGTGCCCACGGGAGCCTGGCGTGGGCCAGGATCACCTTGGGAGAGCTACACCCTCTTTACAAGGAGGTGCCTGAGGGGACAGCCACGTTCCCCCTTGGCTCATACCAGCTACAACCAGGTCCTTCTGCCCCCTGGGCTGGCAATGGTCGCTCCCCAAGCAAAACCATCTCTTGTCAAGGTTAACAGAAACTAACTCTCATTTCCCAATTACAGGGCTAAATATAACGAGGAATCTGAGCAGCTTTCTTTTTTTCTTCCCCCTCTCCCCCCCATTTTTGAGTGACAGCAATATTCTGCCTGTGGAAGACACACAATAAAAGCAAAATTACAGCCGTCTGTTTTTATCCGATTCCTGCTTTATCACTTGCACTTTAATATCTTTTACTCTGGAATGCTGTCTAATATGCTAGTTGTATCCTGAATATGAAGTAACATTTCTGAATGATCGGATATTGCCTCCCTCTGTGATCCAGCTTCAATTAAGGGATGCTCTCAGGAAATGACACTTTGGGATCAGCAAATGCCAATCTTCTACCTGGGCAATTTTCAAGAAGAAATCCTCCATCCCTCCAAGCCCACATTGACTTTTACAATTAAATTACATTTAATAGAAATATTTCAGCCGCCTAATTTCTCAATTCTGGGGGGTTGGTACATGAAAACATTTACTGGTTTAATAAATTCTAAATGTAATAGCTGAAAGAAAATGATTTCAGAAAAATAAATAGAAGGGAATGCAGCTAGAAATTAAAAGGGAGCATGGAGCTTTCTTTTCTGATAAGAGCTTGTGACCTCCCTTTCCTGGAATAAAAGCCAGTCACGGCTTCTGCAAACTCCAAACGCAGAAACTAATCCAATCCAGAGCTAACTAAGATTAATTAGGAGAAATAAGCCATAAAGCGAGCAAGGCAGTGGCTGTAAAACACCAGGGATTTCCTCAGAACCTGCCTCTAACTTTCAGAAAACACTCAAGCAAACCCAACCCCGCGTCATCTGGAAGCAGATTCGCTTACTCTGAGAGCAGTCCATGCCTATCCAGCCCGGGAAGCACTGGCAGGAGCCGTCGATGGGATTGCACGTCCCGTTCTCGGTGCACTGACACACCTCGGCACAGTCCTTCCCGTATTTCCCACTGGGACACACTGGAAGCACAAGGCAGGTTACTGAAGGCTCTCCACAATGGAGATGGAGGAGTCACAGCGCAACGTTTAGCAATTCAGAGATAAAATTAATCGCAACATTTTTTCTTCGGGGAAGCCAAAGGGGCAAAAAAACTTCTGGAAAGAAGGAAAAGGCAGAGAGTATTCGAGTCCTTTTTGGTGTGGTTTTGTTTTTTCCCTCACATTCCAATCATAAAAACAATAGGAGAAAGTAATCTCAAAATCCATTTTTTCTGCTGGAAAATGAAGCCAATGTAGTTAGAAGATTCCAGTTACTGAAGGGCAGTATGGAAGGATGAGAAGAGGAGAGACAAAGAGAGAAAAGGGGCTATTGGCAGAGGAAGAGAACAGGGAAGTTGAGGAGAATTCAATGAGCAGCAGCAAACACAAGTGAGGGGCTGGAAGGGATTGATCTGGACACTCGGAAAGGGGAAGCAATTAGGTTGCAAATGTGGTTCCCAAGGATTATATACATGTTTGACTGAGAGCTGTTAAAAAGATGTGCTGCATCCAAAAAAACCCAGCACCTATCCCTGTGTGCCCACCTGGCTTAGTCCTGAAGTTGGAAGGAAAGAAACTCTAAATTTATCTTTCCAGAGCCATCCTCTAAGAGCCCAAGTACAGTGACAGAAAACTAATAGACATGTAGATCTTCAGCCTCCCACCAAATTATTGGAAATCTTTAACGTTAAAGTTGATGGAAAGCTCTGCTCAGTAACGAATGAAATGTTTCATTTCTGGGCTCTTATTGGCTGCGTTCCCTGACAAAAACAGATGTATTTTCAAAACAAGATAAAACATACAGTCCATCTTTGCAAAAAGTGTAACAAATGGAACTGGACTTGTATCCTGGTAAATAATAGCAATGTCAAAAAAGTGATTAAGGCACTTCCCTGAATTATGCAGCTGTTTTACCACTTCAGCCTCTCTCACTTTCTCAAAAGTAGTCTCTGCAGGTGACCTCAATCTATCCTGACTGTGAATCAGCCAACAGATTGAAATCCTGAGCTGTGATTCATTGGTTTTTATATAATATGCCATCCTCTACTCTTACTACAGCAGAAAGCTAAGAATGTGCAGAGTATTGTTTCCTGCCTGTATTTCTATATACTGTGGACTTATCTGTAGGAGTGGATAAAGTTGGGTTTGGCTTTCAAATTACGTGCTAAACAGAACAGTTCCTAACTGAAAAGAGATAAAACTAAACCCAATACACAACCACAATGAAAAGAACAATACACAGACACAAAGAGAGGAGGGAAGCAAAGCCCTCAAATCACAAGCAGAGCAAAAACTGAAATGATCTGTCAGCCCAGGCTCTTGTACAGGCCACACCATTAGTCACTTCCAATGCTCCATATCCAGCAGCTCCATGCACTATTTATGGCATCTTTAAGATGGAGATAGATAACATCTCCTCAATGATTTTTTATAGGTACAAAAAAAAAAAAAAAAAAAAAGTAGTTCTCTAAAGGCTTCCTCAGAATAGGAGCTGATTTGTACTGCAACGTGGAATACTAATGGATCAGGATGAGATTTGTGATCCAAACAGAGCTGCTGGCAAAGGCACCGGGTCACACCTGACAAAAGCACTGCTCTGGTGCACACAGGGAGAGCTGTCCCTTCCCTGGGAGCACCTCCTGCCTCTGGGAAATGGGACGGTGCCCTCTGGAACGTCAACACAGACGGACGACCAAATGGTTGTTCCCCTCAACCGAAACAACCTGGTTGAGGATTGACAGGTCAGCTCTCTCGAGAGGACGCGGGATCCCAACACCAGCACGTTTTCAAAGTCTCAACCAGTTTTAAACAGAGCTGTGACGCAAAGCCTAGTGCTGCTTTCCTCGGGAGCAATCTGACTGTACAACACAGACAGGGATGTTAATTAGCCATGAAAGCTCTGAAGTGGGACTCCCAAAGTCCCTGTGGGATGGCAGGTGTGTTCCAGCAGCGATAACAGGTTATTATCAATCCATCTTGCTCCATGGTCGGGAAAGACATTCACAAAACAGCTGTTTAGTCATTTGTAGCTCGGAATCCTGTGCAATTTCGGGGGTTACACGGCTCCTCACCAGCATGTGCTGCTGGTGGAAGAATGTTCCTGCTGCCAGAAAGGAGATGGCACAAGGAGATGAAAACTCCAAAGTGAAATCTTCGCTTCACGTTTTTTCTAATGGAAAACATTAATTAACATTTTTTCTTTCCACAAAATAAAGTTACATGTTAACTCATTATGACAAACTGCAACACAAATTGATTTTAATTAGGACATGAATATTTTAAAATTAATTTACTGGATAGATCAACATTTCAAAGTAAAACCAGAAGTGCTGAACATCTGAGCAAAAAATAAAATAGTTTTCTTAAGAGGATAATTAGACCTGCTTATGCTTTGAAATCTGGCTAACTTTTCACATAAAATGGACAAATTCACTGAAATATGTTCATTTTAATAAATTAATTGGTATAATGTTTAATTGACTATACAGCACAGGAAAAAAAACCCCACATGGCTATACTTACTCCATGTTTAATGATTTTGCATAAGAGCTGCCTGCAATTCCCGACTTACCGAAAAGCAGGTCATTAAAAAGTGTCCCTCAGTTTTTGCAGGGACGGGGAACTTCACAAAGGGCAGCCACCTCTTTTAAATACCTGTGTAGGAAACACTCCCAGCAGGATGCAGCCACTGAGACTGCGGAACACTGGATGATTTTGTGGGTATTTTTAGGATAAAACTGACAATGAAACACAGTTAAAAGCGAAGGAACTTCCAAAGGAACAGAGAGGGGATGGACATGTGGGGGGATTGAAGCTCCTCTCCACCTGTGAAAATGAACTCACTTTGCCTCATTGCAAACTTTCCTGCCTCCTGCACTCGTGTCCACGATTTCAGCTATTCCCAACCAGGTCCTACACAGTGGAAATGAGGTGTAAACAGTAACTGGGTGTTTGGGCTTGTGCCCCTGAGCTGGCCTTGCCCTTAACAGAACCAACAGGTCCTGCTGCAAGAGATCCCGCGGAGGTGCCATCAACAAATCAACATGCAGGGGAGGAGAGGCTGAGCAGAAAGAAAAATGACCCCACTGGATGCTGATGTATTTACAGCAGGTGTCTCATTCCACAGTCAGCTCAATCCAACACTGCAGACCTGGATTTATGAAACCAGGAGCACATCATATTTACAAAACGGTGACTAAGTACCTATTTGCATTTCCCCTCTGAAGTAAAGAATTTCCTGGGATCTAAACTGCTGAAACAAGGGAAAAAGGCAGGAGGCTTGCGATGGGCCTTGCTGCAAAGTCACAGACACTTCGGAAAGGAGGTGGAATGGGGGGGTTGGGGCTCAGTACCTTGGTTGCAGAGAGGGCCAAAGAATCCAGGCAGGCAGTCGCAGTGTCCCGACACGTGGTGACAAGGACCATTGCTGTGCACACACTGGGGGCAGGGCTGGCCACAGTGGTGTCCATAAAAACCAGGGGGGCAAACTGGAAACAAAACAAAATCAGCTGTCACGGGTTCTCCAAAGTTTTGTCACTGCTGAGAGCTCGAGAATTCTCTGTCTTAACCCCAAACCATTAGTTCTTAATCTACAAACCCACAGTTTTGTGGACAGCTGAAAGGATGAGGCCTGTTGGATTGTTCCATGTCTAACAAAGTGCAAGCGCTGAGGAAAACTGAGTTCAAACATTCCCACCTCATGTAAGTCCATGGCTATTTAATGATGCAGTGGAGTTCTCAGCAGCCTCTCTCTCTCAGGACATTCCTTTGAGTCTCTCTAGACTGCTCCAGATAAACTCTTTGACAAAACATGGGAGTTAAAGATGTTTGAGACCTCAGAGCCTACTGCAGATACGGATAATAACACATTCCAAAGCTTTTAAGATAGGAAGAGAAACCCTCACACACACGTAGGGACAACAGAAACTCAGAATATCATTTCCTTGGGAAACTGAGCTGAGAATTCAGAGAAGGTGTATTTGGAAACAATAATTTATGTCTAAACAACTATGGCAAAAGCTGATTTCCAAACCCACGAGGTGTGATACCTGTGCTCACCTGGGGCAGACAGTTTATGTATGTCATGGCAGGAGCAGCAGCCATCAGTGACGAACAGAATCTGAAGATGGTAATTATGGTAACAGCTTATAAAATCACCTGATTTGCATCAGTAATGACACAGGATAGCTGAGGAAACCTGTCACGAACTGTGTGCTCAATTTGCCTAAAACCTGAGATTATTACAGGATTTGTACATAGGGTACAGAGCCAAGATTACAGCTCAGCATCTCTTCTAAACACAGATTGTTGCTCCTAAACACATATAGGGTGGAAACCCATCCACTGTCCAAACATTCACTGCAACAGATAACACAAAGATATGTTAAATTGCAGTAAGTGACTGTAAACCTGACTTTACGTGTTTTTAGTTTTACTCCTGTGACTCTCTGTTCCACAGTTCCGGCTCAGTGGTTCCTTTATCACGTCTCTTCTATTTTTCCACCAAATGAGAATTTTCTCTTGGTCTGTGTGTTCACAGAGGGTGTCAGGCTCTTACAGCACTGCACATTTCCAGCTGGAACTTAGCTGACAGGTTTGTTGATATATATACCAGCTATAAAACACCCTGGATCATTGCTGGAGACATTTCTGCAGGCTTAAGAGCACTAAACCATCCCGGTGTCTCATGTAATCCTGATTACACCGACAGAACAAGCTGGCTGAGGATCATCTTCAGTATCATCTTCAGTGCTGCCCTGCACAGGCTAAATTCTGTTTCGAAACGAATTTCCAAGAGAAAAATGTGGATGGTTCTGAGAGCAAGCTTAGCAAACTAAAGCTGCCCTCACCCACGGAGGAGTCCTGCTCACCAGGTAGGCTTGAGCCTGAATCCCGCAGAAGAGATGGAAGCGAGTTGAATTCCCACGCCATGTGCTCACAGAGGCATTCCAGCAACATGAGGCAACAGCAGAGGCATCCATGGCAAGAAAATGTCTCCCCTTAGATCTCTAGCAAACATCCTCAGGGAGCAGCCTGATTACTGGGCTTGCCAACTGGGAACAAGGTTTGCCTCTTGTAGCCTATGTGCCATCAGCTGATAAAACTAAGCTGGTTTTTTTTTTTCATCTCAGAAAGGTCAGAAACTATTAACTCCTGGAAGTTTTGCACTCTTGAGGTTTCAAATTCGTGAAACATTTTCTTCCCCAATTCCCTGAAGCTCTGAGAGCCACGTTTTAGCCTTGGAGAGAGGTTTTACAGCTACGCAGATATGCTGAAGCACCTGGAAATTGGGGTTTATAATGGAAATGCTTATAGGCCATTAACTACAGCAGTGCTAGAGGTCATTGTTATAATGGCTTTAAATAAAAACTGTCAGCTACAAATTATTTTTAGAGATGAGTGTGTTCTAGTGTCGAGTGTAACTGGTGAAATCAAAGGGGCTGTATGAACTGGGAATGCAGAATGTCTTACAGGAAGAAGAAGCTGCAGAAAAGAAAGACAAATCCACTTCTTATTTACACAGGAAGATGGTTGTGTGTAGTTTGGATCAGTGAATTAAGGCCCCTACGGGGCAAATGCAGCTTCCCAGATAAAGCAAATGAGAGGGTTTTTATCTGCTCGGCACATTTTAATATGTAGCAGCAGAGCATCAGACAGGAGCTATTTCAGGCTGCTGTGTTTCTTTTTCTGGCACGTAAGAAAACACTGCCTTGTTATTTTGACGCCAGGGCTCATCCACTCGTCATTACGTGACGGGTCGTGGCTGACTCTGTTTAAAAGGTCTCCTGTGGGTCCCCCTGACTTCACTGCAGATCTGTGTCCTGCCAGGTTTGCTATGGAAAGCTGTTGCTCCTTCCAGGTCACCTGTGACTTCCAGGTGCAGCAGACCAGAAGAAGAAACACAAGGCACGACTCAGTGCAGTGCAGTCCTGACTCCCCGACCCAGAAGCATTTTTTTAGGCTGTGCTTTGCCCTTAGGGAGCTAAAGCAGCTCAGAAACCGTGGCTTTGTCTGACTGGTGCCACCAAGGAGCATTTCCACCTGCTTTGCTCCTGCCATCTATGGGAAATCTTACTTCTCTGGCACAGGGGTCCCCTGTATCCCGGGGCACAGTCACAGGTGCCATCCTCTGGGGAGCAGGATCCCCCGTTCTCACAGCTGCAGGAGATGGAGCAGTTGGGGCCCCAGCGGCCCTGGGTGCAGATGTTGTCACAGTGGATGCCTAAGGACACAGAGACACACGTTAGGTTCCCCACAGCTTACTCTGCTCACTGATCAAAGAAACTTTCGGCTGGACTGATGCCTCGCAGTCCCTCACAGAGCCAACGAGGGAGCCTGGGAAGGAAACAGCTCTCCTTTTATCTGCTTAATAAAGTGAAAATTAAGAAAATGCCAGAGAGGTGAGTTCTGTAGGTGTTAGTGGGCTCCTGTTCAGTCCTCAGCACCATTAAAGAAACTCTGCATGTCATCTGAGAGACGAAGGTCAGGAATTGCTTTAAAGTCACAAAATAGCTCAAATAACTGGTCTGGAAATAGGCAGTTGATTGAAGCCTGATTACTTACCTGTTGTGAATTGGAAGACCTAAAAAAGAAAAATCAGGGCTCTGAAAAACATGTTGAAGTGTTTGGATTCTTGAGCACAAGTAAATTCAGCTCTGTGCTGTGCTCTGTTCCCTTCCTTGCTTACAGCACTGTGCTCTGGGGTTTTGTGCACATGTCCCACGTCCACCCAGAGCTCTCCAGTTCCGTGATAATTAATCGAGTTCTGATCCAGCAAGTGGCCACATGTGAGCACAGGCTGATCATCTGCATCTCTGGCTCTCTGAGACCGAGACCTGCCAGTCCAGCTCCAGTCGTTCCCAGGGTGGTCCTTTGGTATTAATTGTTACGAAAAGCAAAGCTTGGAAACACCGAAAGAGGCACGGGGCCAAAAAAACTTAACAGGAGGCTTCCAGCATGGTTTTGTTCTAACTGGTGGCTTTTAAAAAACAACCCTGTGCCATGGTTTGTCACATATAAATGTGATCCGAGGATCTGGTCCCACACCGGGCTCGTGCTCCGCTGGGACAAGGCACTACCAACACCTGCAATTAGCAGAGCTGTTGGCACGATCAAGGGCTCGGCGCGTGGAAAACCATTTGCAGGACCTCGAACCAAGAGGGTCATCGAGCAGTGCCAGCCGCAGGGAGTGCCACTGGCAGGGGAGGCTGATAACACCAGGAAAAACGAACCACAGGCCGGCTTGGAAGATCTTCCTGCCAAGGCCACCACCCCGGGCTCCCTCCCGACGGCCGAGCTGGCGGGACCCACGCGCCTCAGCCGGGCTGTCAGCAGCTCGATGCTCTTTATCATCCACGCACACGGCCCCGCTGCGGAACGGGATAAAAGCATCCCAGGGCTCCGGGAGGTTGGATTAGTGCATCTCCACGGAGAAACACAATCCCAAGTCATTTCCTGCGCCTCTGATAACTTCATCTGGATGCCGCAGGTGACGCGCTGCGGTCGGGAGGCTGTGATCTGTGCAGCCACCCAACTTGGAGGATTATTAAATCAGCTAAAAGTCATTATAAATACACTTACAGTGCAGCTTCAAGTTGGTTTTATAAATCTCGGAAGTTAATACAGTGAGAAATACTGCAGAGCCAAAATTTCCCTTTTCTGAAGATTAATCACACAATTATAATGTCCCTTCCTAGAAAATCTTAACCAAGTCTGGCAAAAGTACAGTTTGAAATGTGGTTTCTAGTAATACATGATCATAGCTTTATTTATAAAGAGGCAGGGTCTGTGCTGTAGAGCTTAATAAAAACCACATTAAAATACAGTAAAAACTTAATACAAGCTCAATTCCTTCCTATCTAAGTAAATAAATCTGAAAAAGGGGAGTGCAAAAAGAGACAAGGAACATTTGTATTAGTAAAATCAAGAAAAACAATTATTTTAAACAGTCTTCCCTTCTCAGTTTGGAATCAAATATATCCTTGGATTACTTAAACAACAAATGCTTTGTGTGTGCATTCACGTAATATATCTACAGTGCTCTGTAATTAAAAAGTTAGACAATAAATTGTAAATAAATAAATGCATTTTGTATTTATAAACACACATACATGATCATTTATAGCTTTGAGCATCTCAGCGTGAGCTCCCAGCAATGAAATTCAGGCACAAATGTAGAAAAATGTGTATTTTTCCTCCCGATTGCAGCAATAAAATTACAATTCTGTCACTGTGAATGGGCTATTTATAAACTGGGACAATTAAACAGCATTATTTCTTGTCTCTTTTTGACGAAGTTTGGGGGAAAAATGACAGTGGCTCCTTTCTCATGGAAGGAACCCGAATTAAAATGCCAGGGCTGTTCCTTGCAGCAGCAAAGTCCTTCCTTTAGTAATGAGTAATGAGGGATGTCTTCCCACTCCTAACGAAGGCAATGAGTCATTGTGGAGCTGATTGTTGTAGGGAAATGGGAAGGGAGAAAAGGAAATCTTCTGGAAGCCACTGACACCCAACACAGCACTTATTTACTTACACGTTTCCAAAAGACGAGCGGGATGGGGCTGCAATCAGATTTTATTACTTTATATTACTCCGAGTTAATTCTCCTGGAAGATTTCCTTTTTGGAGGCTCCCCCCACACACACACACACACACACTGAATTGCCAATGTAAATGAGAAGTTAAAACTGGACATGCATGTCTTATGGACCTGTGCTAGAAAAAGCACCTTAATTTCTCAATTCCCTACCCTGGCAGTGCACGAAGGGGGAGTCCCTCCCTCCCAGCCACTTTACAGTCGGAGTCAGCGGAGCAGGAACCTTCTGTAATGTAGAACTTTAATATTTACTTTGGGCCCCGCTGATGAACATTTCTGATAAGCAATTAGTTTTCAATTTCCAGAACTATAAAAACTGCTGAAGTTGACACACCTCTGTATTATCTCGCCTTACAACCACAGGTTCCTAATTTATGAACAAAATCCAGGTTTCACAAGCAATGATATAGAAATGAGAAAGACGACTATCAGAAGAAGAAGTCCCTGAAGCTGCAGGAAGCAGTTCTATACATAAACTGCATTGCCTGGATACCAGGGAATTATCTTCCAGCCTGGGGCTGTGGTTCACAATTGCAGACACGGGTATAAAATTACACTTCCAAGACCTTCTTAAACAATGTTCCGGGGGTGAATTGTAAGTGAAATCCACGTAACTTATATAAAAGTGTAGTTCTCCACTGGATGTGGGCAGAGCCCAGGGAAGAGCAGAGCCCACTGCGGCTTTCACTCAGTCCGTGACACAGCGGCCACAAACCCTCCCTGACCCGCTGTGCGTTTGCAAACCCACGACACCATGTCACTGGTTTTCGTGGAGCAGCTTCCGTTTTTACCAGATGAAGTTGGTTCTTTGTATTAAAATGTGCAAATCAGGCTGGGATGGATTAAGCTAAACATCCACACAACCATCAGGAAAAGGAGCAAGAAAAAGGGGGAAAAAAACCCCTCCAAGCCATACAGCTGGGATGTGAGGCACCTATTGAAGATCTCCTTCATAGGCTGCTTCCATTAATAATCTTCAGTGGCTTCCAGGAAGTTTGTCAAACTAACGCAGATTTAGCGCTGCCCGTAACCACATCACACCAAAGGACTTTGGAGGGTGAAATTTCTGAAGGGCAGCCCTAAGTAAAACTCCCTTTTTTCCCTCTCCAGCTTACTTCTGCAGTTGCACCCGTGCCTGGGGATTACGTCTCTGGCTCTTAATAAAGCTGCCATTGTTTCTGTGCTGTGTCTCTGGGTAGTTGGAAACTAATACTCCAAACACAATAGAAGAGCAAAAATGGACGGAATAAATGAGAACCAGTGGCCTATTTTTGACCACTGCTATCCCCCTGACAGTAGCCTCTGCAGCAGTGCCTGTGTGCTGCCCAGCATCTAATTATTTTTCAGGGACAGAGGAATTTGATAAATTATAGGATGTAACTCCCTTCCCCCCATGTGCTTTAATTTTACATCTAGCAGTGCATAACTGTAATTATTTCTCTGAATAAGATCTTCAGCTTTTTTTCCTCATTCCCCTCAATAGTCCCAATGTAAAGACAGATGCAACATCAATTAGGAATGACAGGAACGATTTCAGCAGACGTTTGAATCCAACACAAACACTGTGCTCTCCTCCACCTGTCTTTCAACATGACATGAAGTCATAATAATCTCTTATTTCTGGCATTTGAATAGCTTTGGAAATAACTGCTTTTTATGCAAAAATAGGCACTGGATTTTGCAGGCAATGCTGTGGAGGCCTGAGTTTGGTGAGTCACGCTTGGCTGGGATCTTTGATCTTTGGCCTTTTAACCTGATTCTCTTCTCTTTCCCCAGTACTTAGTGCTGCTACACTTATGTTGTCCCTATAAATTCTATTTAAATCAGCTTTGTGTTTGAGATTAGATCCACGTGCTTTCCTATTTTGCTGCTTGAGTCTATCTAAGGTAGCAGAAAATTCAATAAGAACATAAAGACAGACCTGTCCAAGCCATGGATCAGCTGCTCAGAGGTGTTATGACAGCACACGAACAAGAGTTCACAAAGAATTCTTGATGCTTTTCCATCACTTTTTGCGTCTTTATATTTATTCCTACCTGAGGCAAACCCTGAAGTATTTGACTGAGATCCCGTCAGAAGCACCAGAGCTCAATTCCTGACAGCTCAGCATTTTGGAATGCTGAAGAATGAGAAAATCAGGGTGGGGAGGGCAGCAGAGAGATGAAAACATAAAGGCATCTCTCATAAAATTAAATGGAAACATTAAGAATTGATGGCTGCTCATCCAGTCTGCAAATAAGCTATTTTTGTTTTTATATAGTGAAACTACTCGACAGAGATAACAGCAGTCACACTCACATTATCTGTGAACTTCTGTGGTGTTCTCAAATGCTTTTTCAAACGATTTTCCCCCCACATTGGTGCCATGGAGCCCCTCCTTCCCTCACCGATGGGCTTCACAGGGGCAACTCCTGAGCGTAACAGCCCATCAGGCTAAATGAAAGCTCTGTGATCTGGTCCTAAATAACGAAGAATCAGCCTTTCCCTGCAGCCAGTGAAAAATTCTAACTTGTCCCTTCTCTCATCTTTGCATGGGCGATTTATGCACCCATTAATGTAAGTGTTTTTCTGCCAGTAATATACTCAGAGCCTAATGCACCTCTGTGGAGCTCTAATCCTACCCCTATTTTTAATTATCTGGAGAAATCTCCAGATATGAATCACCCAACCCGGGGAATTTATGCAATAAAAGCTTTTGAGGCAAGAGACCTACCTCACAAAAAATGAGGTAAGTCAAAATGTTTGCTAAAATTAAGGATGATGTGGTTCCCTTTGCTCCAGGGTATTCTCTAGGGCACACTAAAGAAGCAAGAAGGGTTTCCATGGGCAGAAAGGGCAGATCTGAAGAAAATAGTGCTAAAAGGAGTCAAGCTCCATGCAGCCCTTCTTCACCTGTAGAGTGATTCCTTCCTACTCCTCAAACACTGGACACAGTTTCAGGACCGGGAAGAGAAACCTGGGAAAGACCCAAGCAGACCATCAGCAGGCAAACAGGAGGGAGGAACTTGTAAGTGGGAAAAACTGCGTTGTTTTCCTGGCCAAAACGTTACAGCCCCTGAGCCATGAGGGAAGAGCAGCTTAGCAAGACCTGGTGTGCAACCAAAGCCTTTTGTGTCAATAATGTTGACTGAAATTCAACTTCTTCTCCTTGGTGTAGAACAGGGAGGAAGATGTTTACAACGCTGCTCACGGCAAACTCTTTCACCAATAACATACAGACATATAATAGAACCATAGAATTCCAGGCTGGTTTGGGTGGAAGGGACACTAAAGATCATCTCATCCACCCCCTGCCATGGGCAGGGACACCTTCCACCAGCCCAGGTTGCTCCAAGCCCGGTCCAACCTGGCCTTGGACACTTCCAGGGATCCAGGGGCAGCCACAGCTTCTCTGGGCAAGCCTGACAGAGCCTCATCACCCTCCCAGGGAAGAACAGGGTCTAAAGAATTTTTTCTATTTTTCTAATATCCCATCTAACCCTACCCTGTCAGTCTGAAGTCACTCCCCCCTGTCCTGTCACTACATGCTCTTGTCAAGAGTCTCTCTCCAGCATATATATTTATATACATCCCACTTTAGCTTGCAGGCTGTTTACTGAGCGATCCTTCCTCTTCTCTTTCCACACACATCCAGGATTTAGTCTGCTGAAATGTGCACAAATAATCTCTCACCGTTTCTCGCCCACATTTATTTATAGGTGACTATTGTACACACAGCCAAGCTTATATATAGAATGGCTCCACACTAAAATGGAAAGGGGTTGGGTGCCTCTAGAATGGAGTTTCATGTTTTTAGAAGCCATTAAATCAGCATCACCCAGGATGCCATCCAAGCCATGTCTTTTCTCCTCGATTTAAAAGCTGTCCTTTAATAAGCGAAAATAAGCCTAAAAATAAATACAAAGCAAAGTGAACTTGTATATCTTCTGTGTTTGTAAGACCAATGCTGCAATGATTTGCATACGTGCTGAAGTTTAGCAGTAGCCTTACTGCAGATGCTAATTATAGTCTAAGGGTCTGATCCAACTCCCACTGAATGGGTGGCAAAAATCCAACTGATTTCACGAAAGGTGAAATACACACAAAATCTGGCACAGGATAAACACAACTAAACCTCACTCAGACAAGAATCAGGAGCCCCCCACATACCTGCCAAGTAAGACGCGAACATAATTAATGTCAGGACATCAATGAAGTCTTTGATATAACTTCATAATTCAGATTTTTGAAAATTAGCCCTGTATCAGCAGGAACCATCCTTAAAGGTTCCTGTCAAAGAGAGAATTTTTAAGCACAGCCTGACATTAAAATCTTATCAACTCACTTGAAATTAAGTCAATGAAAAATTAAAGCTAATTTCTAATAAGCTTATCTTACATTCATAGACTAAAGGGCACTTGTCGAATCCAGAGAGTAAGCACACCTTTTCATATGGAAAAGATTCCCACATTGGAAAGGCAGAGGCCAGAAGAGAGGCTAAAATGCACCATTTTAGACTGACTCTAGAAATTTCTAGCTTTCCTGCCTGTTTAAAGTTAATGTAAGGATACAGAATAATCACAGAAATAAATTATTAATTTAAAAATCTGGGATAAGACTGCCAAAAGTGATAAATGCAAAATATGGTGGAGATAATGGGATTAGACATCTCGAAAATGCACGTTTAATGGGAACTTACTATTGCTCCATTCTGATATTTTAGGCTCTGTGTTACAAACCAATGGTATGAAACAGTCTGAGGTAAAAAAAAAACAAAAAAGCCAACCCATGACACTGTGAATTCTAAAATATTGTGTGGATCTTCGGCTAAAAACCTGTAGGTGCACGAAACAAGCCCTGGATTCTTTTCTGGCTTTAAATATGCATGGAAAAAGTCAGGTCCCAACTATATTAACGTGCTCGTGGGGCTGATCTATTAATGACAAGAGAATTATTTGGGCTTCAGCCCAGTACAGCTGGGGACAGGATCTGGCCCTAAGATTATAAATTGGATACTGCTGCAGTGGAAGGAAAGTCATATTAGTACAAACAAAATGCATTTTATGGAAAGGTTTGGGTTTGGGTTTTTTTTCTTTTATTATTTCAAAGGTTTTTTCACCCTCTTGCAAAGAGCTCCGAGAAAGTGAAGTTAAAAATACCTCAAGAGCTCCCCGTCAAAGTGGTCACTGTTTCTTTAAAATTCAAAAAGGCCTTCCCTTGAGTAACGGGCTTATCAGTTTTCCTGAATTAATGTGTCCACAGGAGGGAAGAAACATGTTTCTGTGTTTGAGTGACAGCACAGATGTCAGCGGCAGCCTGAAAATGCTCACAAGCACATCCTCCCTCGGAGCTCCCCTGACCTGTGGCCAGTGACACTGGTGACCCCATTAACTCCCTCAGACCACCACACGTGGAAATCCTACAACTCCAGACTCCCACAACTACTGGGCTGCAGGTCTGGACATGATAAGGGACAATTAGGGTTGATGTTGCTGGCGATGCATGGAAGTTATCGAGGCTGTAAAGGACAGGGAAATATGGCTTTTGATTTCCTGTATGTAACAGCAAAGGGGGAGGCTGCTCCTATGAGACAGGAATGAAGCCTGAAGGTGAAAAGCACCAAGGCAATAACAAGATGTTTGTTCCTCAGCACAGATCATTTCCATACCTGTGTTTGCCATCCTCATTAATTAAGGAAAATCTATGAGGGCTTCTTTTATAATTAACTACGGGATGCACCCTTTTATGTTTCCCATCTCACAGCAGCACTCTGTTTTCCCCACACATCTTTGGGATGTTAAAATAAACCGAATAAACTTTGGCTTTGCCTATTGAGAGAAGCCTCTGATTAACTAGCTCAGTGGATAGCTGAGATTGCATCTGCAAAACCAGAGCACCAGACAAAAAAAGAGAGGCAGAACAAGCTGCAGATAAGACAGCATTTCAGATTAAAGGAATTCAGATAAACAGGATTTTAACTGACCTTAACATTTAGAGGCACGAACATATCCCCCTGCAGATCGCTTGTTATTTAATCCCCCTGTAAGAGCTGAAAGGTTACAAAAGACACACTTGCCCCAATTAACCTGAAGCACAGACTCCTGGCAGGGAGGAGCAGAGCTGGGTGTGAAGAGCAGCCAGGCCAGAGGCTTTCCTTCTGTAACCTGGCTGAGAGCAGGATGTCTGACTGGGAAGAGGACGGACCCGGGTCTTGGAGGCAGGACGGGAAAGGGCTGGATCTGGCTTCCCAGAGAGCCCCAACCTGCCTCAGGTCGAGCACAAAGGGAACACCTCCAGAAAAGAAAAGCCAGGCCAGCAGCTCTGGCTCAGTTAATTACTGAGGTTTGTACTGATTGAACCAGCTGAAGGCTACATGATTTTAGCCAGCTGGTACCTGTGAGGAAGCTGTTTCTGGCACCAAATGTGCTGCCAGCAGCCCCCACAAAGAGGGAGGACCAGCCTGATCCTGCAAACCTCCCATGGCTTGGCTGGAGCCGTCACCTCCAGCGCCACCAGCACTGCACCCACCACAGGAACTTTGGCATCCACGTCCTCCCTGCTCACCCTGCAAGGCCACCAGGGCAGCTGGTCCTTTCCTGTCCCATTTCAGGTTATTTATTAAGAGGAGACTAATTGATATTTATGACCTTAACATTGTCACTGAGCTGGACCTGGGGAAGATGAGACTGCTGCCTGCTTCTCCAGGCCCTGTTTGCTTGCAAAGGGCTTCCAGGAGCTGCTCCACCACACAGCGCTCCTGAGCTTCCATTCCCTCCACGGATTCCGTGGGCGCAGGATCCCTAATCAGCCACATGCAATTAGCGCCGGAGCACTCCAACTTCAAGCATTTTCGTTCTAACCTAAATGTACACAAAATAACACCTCTGCCACAAATGACTGGTATACTGGGAGCTCTGAGGTACCTGTGACACACACAGAGCTGCGAGCACAAAGGGCTGTGTATAAAATGCACGGCAGAGCAGGAGTGAGGGACCCTTATTAATCTTTAGAAACCAGTCTGATCAGTCAAGACTTGATCCTCTGAGGGCTACACTTTTCAGCAGCAGAGATGAACGTCTCTCCTTTGGATGTCTAGGGTACTATCTGCATGGGTGAGGTTATGTGGATTCAGTACCAGTGCCAGCTTGAGAACTCCATCCGGTGCAAGGCTGAGCCCTTGGTGTTACTGCATCCCACATCTCCTTCACGTGGAGGGAACCCACCTCTGCGTCAGGTCACAGATCTGATTTTGGCCAACATTTGACCAAGTTTCACTTTGCATCACACGAGAGCCTTTACTCAATGTGGTTTTTTTGACTTTCACATGTCCTGCTTGCTGTGCTTCCTCCAAAGGCATTTGTGATTCCATGTGCCTGTGTGCTTGGCTGGGTAATTTTCAGCAGCAGCACCAGGGTTCAATCATTCATCTCTAGATCTGATCTAACTCCTGCCTTTGGCTGCACACGTGCAATTCCCCACGGAACTCAGTGGAAAGGGAATATGCACATCTTGGAGCCGCTTGTTGCCAGTGTGCTTATTTATGCATCCAGCTGCTTTGCACAGCTTTGTGATCTCCTGGTTGATATGTGGGAATCTCTTCATCATCTTCCCATCTGCCAGGTACACTCAGCTCCTGAAAATTACCTTCCCCCAGCTGGTACCCACAGAAGGTCACTGTCCTCAGTAAGAGTCTTGATGGGTGGCAGTCATGACATCATAAAAGGATGGCAGACTGCTATTAACTTACATTGTGTGCTCCTCTCGACAGGCCTTTTTCCTTCCTCTTCCAGTCCTCCTCCATTCCCTTACCATCCATCAGTCCCTGAAGGTTTATATGAGGAACATCTTGAAACCACTTTAAAGAAAATGGGTTCAATCTTCCCCTTGATCTTTACATAAAACACCGACATCAAGAGGGAGTCCCACGTCTGGGATGAACACACAGAATATGCTGGTTTCAGATGAAGTTTTGTGGCTATTAGGATCAGAAAAAGCCACGTGAATTCTCTGTCTGGTGTGAGTGGGCAGGAAAACCTTCAGATGTTCCATGATCCTGAACTTTTCTGATCTTTTTCAGGCCATGCCTAATTAGTACCAAACCCAGAAAGCAAAAATTTCAGCCTGAATTATTTATCACCTCATATTTATAAAATGCACCGCAATACACATCATGGCCCAGTTCACAACAACGGCAGATAAGATTAATCTTTCACTGATGCCACACTCCTTAATATGAAAATATAATTATCTAGCTGAAGAGTTTCTTAAATTACATACTTTCAAACTAGTATGAGCAGAATTCATCCCTGTGTCTGGTGCTAAGCCAAGTGGAAAAAACATTGGAAGGAGAATTGACAAAACACATGTTGGCTCTGTCTATCAACATTTCCACCTTACGTGGCCCTGTCAACATCTCAACTCCAACCTGGTCTCGGGTATGAACATAATATCTTCCTCCCTGAAATGTGATCCTGAGGAAGAAGTTCCAGAGCTGCAGGGGCACATTGAAGGATAAAGTGCTTAGGTTGCAGCTAATCCTCTGCAAGGTAATACACATTTATCTTGCCCAATATGGAAATTAAAAGGAGTAGGACATCAGAAATCACTTTTACCTTTACTTAGAGTAATTAGTATCTGCATCTGAAGTTCATTTACAGGTGTGGATCGGAGTAAGCACAAGGTATTTGTTGAAAATGCCTTTGAGAAAAAGCCACACTTTCAGCCTGCACAGCCTGCAAAGTTCATTTCCTGCAGTTTCCCCAGGAATGCTACACCCAGAAGGATGTGTAATAAACTTTAAGAGTAAGAGTGTATAAATATCTCTCTTCAATTTATTGTACTTTTAAAAACCATTTTCTCCCTTGAAGAAACTCACAATGGCTACAGGAAAAGCCCACCAGCTGTTTCTCTGCTGATCATCAATAATGCACAGGAGAGTTTTAAAGCCTGATAGATGGATATATTGATGGCAAAGAGAGATGAATGCACTCCAGCCAGCAAGGAAGGCAAGGGGATGGAGGAGGGGGTACTAGTGAGATTATAAAATGGATTTTCTTGGAGGAAAAATGCCCTTTTCAACGCAGGCCCAATATCCTTAAAAAGTAGCTTTGTCGTAATCAGTGTGCAGAACCTCCTATTTTTACATTTTATTTACTCCTTAAAAGATTATTTCCACTGTATGTTCTGGGCATAATTTCACTGCTTTTGCCTCATGCTGCTGGGAGCTGAGTGCGTGTCCTCTCCATCAGAAGCAGAAGGCATGCATTGCTTGGAGGCATCAACAAAGGGGAAAGGTGTCAGGATCCCAAACCCTGGCTGCCTGAGCAGCCTGCCTTGCCCCACACATTCCTTCAGCTTGGTACTTGTTTGAAAAACAATTAAATTTTCCAAATGACTTGCTGTTAATGTAGATGCATTTTGACTGTCAGTGCCACTGGTGGTTCTGCAGTTATGGGCAAGAATAGAACTTTATCTCCCCCCAGGGCCTCGACACAGAGCGGAGGGACATTAACCAGCATTTTAGGCAGCTAAGTGTGAAATACTGGTTGGGTCAATAAGTTGCCCCCCACTGCTCTTGTGTCAGCTGTCAAAAGCTGGCAAAGAGACCATCAGTGTGGAGTCAAGTGCAGGTCTAATTGCACTGAGATCTCCAGCCTGGACTCTCCGACTTCGCGGAATATTCCTCTCTGCCGCTGTGTCATCACGAGAGCTCTGTCACAGCAGCACTAAATCTGCTCCCTGTAACTGCCCCTCTGCATGACAAGAAGTGCAGGAAAACGGGGAAAACTCTGAGTTCTCTATGATGGGGCAGCTGTATCGACCCTGAGCATTCAGAAAAGCCCCATCTGCACCCCAGGTACGATGTTCCCAGGACCCACCGTCCCACAGCTGCGCCCCCGTGGAAAGGGCTGTTCAAGGAGAAAAACTCTGCAGGATTTCCAGCTGATCTGCATTCCTCCTGAGGATGCTTTTCCAGAAGGCTAACATCTGGCTCCAGGTTTGGAGCCATTTTTGACTCATCTGAATACAAATTTAATGAATGCCAATTATTGTCACCATCACCAGCGATTCAAATACGGGCGAGTTCAGCTGATCTCGTCTCAATCCATTATTTAAAAGTTTGCAGTCACAAGTCCAGTGCTATAAACGATGCAACAGCAAAGCAAAACAACTCAACAAAACCCCCCAAATCAACAAACCCCCGAGGTTTGCCAAGGTAATTGTTAATTTTACCTGTCCAGCCTGCCAGGCAGCAGCAGTACCCAGTGACGGGGTCACACCCATCGGCGTGGTTACAGTCACAACGCTCACTGCAATTAAGACCATACGTTCCGTCCTTCAAAGATATAAATAAAAAAAGGCCTCTCAGTAATCAGTTTTTTGTTCTGAAATGTGCAAAAGCATCTGTCATGTCCCTCTTAATGCTGAGTCGCATCTTTTAAATTAACATACAGAGGAGATAGAGACTCGGTGCCTAATGTTTCTATACAGAACCAAATGAAGAATCGCTTTAAAAAATGATGCCCAAGAAAATGCAGATAACACAGCAACAGCTCTGATAAAATATAATGCAAAGTATAATACATCCATTCAGCCGCTAGAACCCCAATCTGTTATTTACGCATGATTTCCTTCAGACAGCCCCAGAGAAAACGAGATGCTGCCCTACGCTGTGTTCAGCAGGGCTGTGGTTTAAAGAGGGTGCAGGAGCAGCTCAGTCGTACTCACAGGGCAGGGCTGGTCACAGAACTCCCCCTGCCATCCCGGGGAGCAGAGGCAGAAGCCATCTGCTGGCCTGCAGGCAGCTCCGTTGGTGCAGGAACACGTCTGGTTACAGTTCAGACCCCAACTTCCACTTGAACATGGAATAGAGCAATCCACTCCTTGCCACCCTAAAGAAACAGGAGAGACAAACAGCATTTGGGATGCCTTCATGGAATAAAGTGAGGTAGAGAGAGCAAGAAAGGCAGCTGCAGCTCTGTGACTCTAGGACCGGTTTCTTTGTGTAAATTAAGACTGTTCTGGGGTCAAAGATTGACCCCAAAAATTATGATCTCCCAGCTTCATCTCCCAGCATCTGTACATGCAGAGGGGGATGGATGTAGGGGTCACTGTGTTGGCTCTTTCCAGATTAAAGTCTCTTGGTGGCTCCCTGGGAACTGCTGGGGCAGCACAAGAGAGGCTGTGCTGCCTGTCAGGCTGCAGACCTGCTGACCCCTGGGGATGCAAGAAATTTGCCATTTGATGCTGCCTGTTTCTTGCCTCCCATTTTTTTTTTTTTTTTTGACAATGCTATTTAATATAAAGCAGCTACTACACCTAAAAAAAGACCAAGGCCATCATTTCTAGCCATTAAGGCTCAAGTCTTAACTACCAGCCACACAATGACTTTCATTACACTGCAGCTGTATGTAATGGAGTTGAGCAGTAACTCATGGTTTATAATCCCTCATTAAATGGGGTTCTACAGTGATCCATTAATTCATGTTTGAAATGCCAGATTTTATCGTTATTTGCCTCACTTCTGGTTTAGGGCTTACGTGTGTCAGACAGGCATAGCTCATGCTGGGCTTCTGGGGGAACATAAGAGACACTGTGCTGTGGAGCAGTGCAAGGTTTCTCAGGGGATCACTGGGTGGGTGACGCTCACCAGGCACATGAGGGAATTAGGAAGAAAAGATGTCAGACTCGCAGAGAGACTCTGGAGCAGGTAAGACTTCTCGTTTCCTCAGACAAAAGACCCCTTGCAGGCTCAGGAGACGGAGGACACCTGCACACGGCTGGGGTGTCCCAGTGTCAGGGCACGGGGACGATGGGCAGCTGAGGGTGGCAGCAAGGGCACAGAGCCAGGGCCCACACACAGCCCCGGCGCAGGGCTGGCAGCTGGGATCAGCCAGGAGCCCAGAGCAGCAGGACTGGGACCAGCCCAAGGCTGAGACGGGCAGGCACTCTGCAGGTCAGGCCAGATCTGGGGAGGATAAACATGGCCAGGCACAGCCCAGAGCAAAGGGATGGAGAGAAGACAGGCAGGAGGCTGCCTCTGCTCCTGTGCCCAGTGTGCCACTCCAGGCAGGGAAGGAGAACAGAGGCTTTGGAATCCTGGCGAAACAGGGCACCAAAGGGATAAATAAGACCATCCCAACGATCTGGGGACTGCTTTGCCTTTCCCCTGGAGAGGAGCTGTGGCTCTGCCAACACACTTAGTTCTGTGACCTGTTCCTGCAGCAGAGCAGGGAAGTCTGGCCCCTGCTCAAGGCAGAGACAAAACATCCAGTCAAGCCCCTGTTGAGCTTGGATACTCGGGCAGACCAGAAAATAGTGGAGTTACTGCTTGCACAGCTGTGCCACTTCAAAAGGGGAGAAGCACTGATGCCAAATGGCCAACAATGGCTAAATATGAATGTTGTTTACCTTCTTTGCAGTAGCACAGACCATCCACGGGGGAACAGGCACCGTCGTTCTTGCAGTTACAAACTGAGGAGCAGTTGGTTCCATAGGTCCCTGCCATGCAGGTGATGGTGCAGTCATCTCCCTGCAAACCCCCAAAAAAGCCAGAGTCAGCTCAAGGAATCGGGATTGCAGGAAATTCCCATCTCGGCACAGGGAGCCTTTCTCTCTCCACACAGAGAGTTGTGAGTTGATTGCTGAGTCTTCAGCACTCGAGCAGTCACTGCTGCTTCCCCTGATTATGATGCAATTAGTGCTTTGATTGACTTGGAGGAAAGGGACAAGTTTCTGGCATTCGTTCAGCAGGAGGTGGGGAAGTTACAAAAACAAACCTCCTAGAACAGATGTTAGATCATTAAGCAAAACATCACTTACGAAACACTAATCACAAAATATACAGTCTGAAACGGCGCAAAGATTGCTCTGCATTTCGGGGGAAATATATTCCAAGAACGGGGCTGTTAAGAAGCTAAAGGATCTCGTGCATGCTCATCTTGCACAGATTGGCAGAGAGGAAAACGACATGGCAGGTGCAGCAGAGCTTTTTGGTGCAGGGCTGGTACCTGCACTTGTTTTCAATTAATTTGCATGAGATAGGGACTTAGGGAAGAAGGTGTAACAGGAGGGATGTGTATGGCACACAGCAGAACACATGGGCCCTGTCCCATTTCTGCTCCAGGTGCGGGGAAAGGGAGGGAAAGGAGAGGAAATACTTTTATTTTACAGAGATATAGCATATTTCAGCACTGCATTCTGGTAACACTGTATTCACGGATCAGCCTGCGTGGTAGAGAGACACAATTCTTACCAATACTGTTCATCTGATACAACAAGGGAATTAAAATCTGAGGTTTAAAGGAATTGTAGTTTAACCCCACTAATTGAGGTTTAAACCTTAGTAAACTAAGTGCCAATGGTTGGGTCTGCACACATATATAGCATATACAAGGTATTTTTGATTCTTTGTGTAGTCCTGACTTTCACAACACAAACCAGCTCCTAAATTTACTACTTCAGTGAGTCACTCTTTAATGACTTGGTTCTATGTCAGGGAAAGAGAACCTACTCCAAGTTAAAAAGCCCCTGCATTGCACGGTGTGACCTACACCACAGCTCAGGGGCAAAGATATTGGTCAAAACGTGCTTTTGCAGGTGAGAGGCTTCGCTGTTTGCCAGGAGGATCCATTTATCAGGAGACAAATGCGCACCGTGTCGGGTTCCCCGTGTCGTGCCGAGTTACCTGCAGGAGCCTGTATATCACACCCCAGACACCGAGACAGCCAAAGGAAATATGGACAGGTTTCTGAGCACCATAACCCCTCCCTGTGCTTTCTGCAGCAGTTCTGCCTCACACCACGGTGGCTCATCCTGTTTTATACTAAAAACTTTGGGTTTGGGGCAAGTAAAGGAAACGGTTAAATAGTGTGCTGCTCACAAGCAAATCCCGCAAGCCCCTGACTTTTGAGCGAAGGCAGTGTTTGTAAAAGATGCTGTCTTTGACCTTGGTGGAGTAAAACAAGTTCCCCTGAAAAGGCCTGGCAGGAAAAGATGCTGCCTTGACAGCCAGCAAATCCAAAGCACGCTGCCCCTCATTACCCTGCCAGCATGCCTATGGAATGAGCTCCAGGAAGCCGGGCTGGCAGAGGGGCACTCAGCCTCCACGCCTAATCAATCCTCTGCCTTTCTCCTGTGTGTGACAATTAGACAGCCAATTAGTGCCACTTAGGGACCCGGACCGTGTGTGAATGGAACTCCCAACTCATTCCATGTACGACACAGCACTGCTGGTACTGCCAAGAATTTCTGTGACAACTGACCTTATCTGGATTTGAACTAGTGATCCAGAAGGAAAAGAAAATTCCTTTGAAAAGGAAAGTGGAGCAGAGTGATGTGGAGCTACAATATCCCCTTGGCAAGCAGATTAACCAACCACAGATCCACAAACTCACCAAGGTTGGAAGAGACCTTCAAGATCACCGAGTCCAACCATCAGTCACCCCTAAACCATGTCCCCAGACACCACCTGGGCCAGGGGTGGAGGCAGCAGGTGGATTTCCAGTTCCTCAGCTGATGTCCTGTGACTGCAGAGCAGCTCATGTTGGGAGTCACTTCTCCCTGGCCAAGGGCCCAGCTGGGGTGGATTCCCTGGTTTTTGGTAGTCAAACACCCTTTGGGCTTCCCAAAGCAAAGGGATACAACTCCCTGAAAGGAGGCTGTAGCGAGGTGAGTGTCAGTCTCCTCTTCCAGGTAACAAGTGACAGGACGATAAGGTGAGGAACTGGCCTCAAGTTGCACCAGGGGAGGTTTAGATTAGATATTAGGAACAATTTCTTCACAGAAAGTGGTGGAACAGGCTGCCCAGGGCAGTGGTGGACTCACCATCCCTGGAAGTCTTCAAAAAACATGTGGATGTGGCACTTGAAGACATGGTTTAGCGGTAAACACTGTGGTGGTGCTAGGCTGACAGTTGGACTTGGTGGCCTTAGAGGCCTTTTCCACCTTTGAAGATGATTCTGTGATCCTTACAAGCTGAACATCAGGCTGTTCCATCTCTGTTCACCTCTGAGTTTTGGAATTTACTTTAATGTGCTTTATTTTATGGACTAACAGAGGCTGGGCATTCTGGCTGCCCACCACCTACACACTTACCTTGCAAACAAACCTTAACTGAAAAAAAATACCTGGCTTAATGAGATTTCTATCCCCAGGTTTGACAAGCGAGACCTTCAGAGCTCTCTGAGTGACAACTGCCAAATACACTTAACTTCTTAATTACATAAGAGGAAAATGCACTTGAACTATCGCACTGGCTCTAAGATTTTATTAATTATAAATGCACACCCTGTTATTAACATTTTGAACTTGATTTGGGAGAATGACCTCTGAAATTAAATGCATTCAGGTACTGTTAAAGATATGTAAATTCTGCCTCCCTCTCACCACCTGCCCAAGTGGATAATGCTGCAGTACAAGTCTATCCAGCTGTTAATGAGTTACATATTCTAATAAACTGATTTCAAATGTGCTGTATTGAATCTTCACTCTTGCAATATGGCACTTTATATTTCTATCCTATTTAGTAAAATTAATCAACAGCTGTGCTCCTTATGTTGATTATTCTCTTTTTTTCCTATTAAGATCGGGAGGTTAATGAGGACAGTGAATGCCTGGATGTGGTATCCCTGCTAGGCAGGAGAAGCTAATTCAGTCAAACACACACCTTTGAAAATGTTAAAGTTGTATTAAGAAACTGAGCTATAAATAACTTGATATTTTACATCTCCATTATCCAAGTCAGAATGACCCATATGGACATCACAATCTTTCCGAAGTGTTTCGTTTTCTTCATCATCTTCACTTAGAAGGCCCAGTCTATCAGAACATACCCTTGACATCTATCCAATGTATTACTTCTAATTTTCGGAGTCAAATCTAACATAAATGATGGAAAACAGTGGGATGTGGGGTCAGGGCCAGCCCTGGGAAATGCCCTGCTGTGTGTGGAGCAGCTCATTCCTGCCCCCTGCTCTGCATCACACCCCTCCCAGGACGGGGTGTCCCACATGTCCACAGCTGCTCAGTGAGCCTCCTTCTGTTTGAAATCCAGACCTGATGGGAGCACCTCAACCCCTGTGACCCTAAAGGTGACCCCTGTAAATCAGAATGAATGGTGGCAGGGATGTAAGCACCCCCACCTCCAACCTTCCATGCCCGTAAGTACTCCAGAAACACTCGTTACTGCTGTTACTCACAGCCCTTCCCAGCACCCCGAGAGGTTTGGGCATCCACTCCCTGTGTTATGGTTAATTCTCCCCTATGGATTGAGGGTGAGGTCCAAGCAACCAAACTCCATTAATAACTCAGCTGCCAGCTCCCATCCATCAGCATCAAATATTAATAGACTCCGAGGGCCGGCGCATTCATCTTTCCCGATGGCAGTCAATAATATGCCTTGTTTCTGTTCAGGGAGAGGGGAAGATTTTCTTCCACCAAAATTATTATTGTTCAATATTAGTAGAGCTTAAAGACACAGTGCTGCCTTAGGTGTTTGCTGTGTTAACAAGCTCTGGCCGCTCCAGAGAGTGTTTTCCCTGGATTAATGTTGCCCTAACAGATTACATTTCTTGTTTCTGTTTAAAGTACATTCCTGCTGTAAACAATGACCAGCTCCCTTTAAAATCCTTTTCTGGTGATCAATACAGAGACTTGTATTTATTCCTGTACATTTTGGATCAGGCCTTTCAATCTCTGAAATGCATTTTCAAAGGGAGAGTAAAAAAAAAAGCATTGCAGACCATAAGGGGAGTTAATAACCCAGCAGTGGTCAACAACACCCAGCATAGTCTGCACCCATACCTGGTCTATCTATCTCCAAGTCTGACTATTTAAGGATGTGAAATTAAGGATTTCAGAAGCAGCTACAATCCACAGGAATACAATTCCCTTGGAGGGGCTAAAGCCTGGTTCCACTGAACTCAGTGGCAAAACAGAAAATCAATTTTTCAAGGCTTCCGCAATGCAGAAGAGTAACAGGATGTTATTGAACTTGGCCTCAAGTTTGCATGACAAAGACCTGCGTGACAGGTTTGCTCTTGAGGTTTAATCTGTCAAGGTGCTGAAAATCCTCCACTCCTGCAGATTATTGAGGGGGGACTGACAGCACTGAAAGGCGGAATAGTGGAACCTTTGGTAACCTGAGATGGGACTCCAGCTAATGGGAGATTTTTAGCGGTGTGTGATTCCCTCCCTGCCCTCCCTGCCTGCCTGTGCAGGTGAATTAGAGGTGCAGCCGCTGTCAGCAGCCACTGAGTGGAAAGCAGGGCACGGTGCAGTGCCTTCCGTGTGCAGCAATACACACAGAATACACACAGAGGCACCAAGCGCTGGGGCTGTTTGTGCCTGATGCCTGTGAGTCCAGATAAGCTGATCAGTGTGGATTTAGTGCCTAAGAGCACATATTCCTCCGTACACACGTTCCGTGGGCCGCCGGCGTGCCGGGACCCGGTGCCTGTGCACCGATGCAGATCACAGACACCCTTCTGCATATTTACCGATGTAATTGTGGCATTTACAATTAACCCAGAGTGGTTCTCCACAAACATTCCCTCAAGGTAAACATATGGTATCCAGCAACACAAACTGTCAGAACAAACTAATTTCCTTAATGGCGTTCAGTGGAAATGACTGTGCTCTTCAGCAGCGCTTCAGCAGCAGCGGGGACTTTGTACTTGCACCGGGCTTGTCCTCCACCCTGGACTCAAACCATTTATTCGTGACCTTACTACACAGCATCTTTAGTTTCCCAGACATAATGATGTCCTCTGGCAGAATTCCTTTCCCCTCTGGGTGTTACTAATTACTCCCTGCAGAGGTTATTATTGGTGCTAATGATAAAATGCAGTAAAAGGCTGGCGAAGGTTCCCGTGGCTGTTCCGTGTGCAGGTGATCACCATTCCCGAGCACTGACAAATGCTCCCTTACCCACCTTGTAACACCATGTGATGGAGCTGTGCTGGAGTTTGATTTACATCTAAAACTAACTTATTCAGACTCCTTTTCCCTTTGTCCTTTCCACAGGAAAGACGGGGTAAGGTGGAAAGGATGGCAAAGAGTTTTCTTATACTTTAAAAGTGACTTTACAGCTCACGCCTCATCCAAAGACACAACCACTGGCAGCCTGAATGCCAAAGTCTTTCATGAAATCACAAACCCCTCCAAGAGCCATCTGCAAAGCTGCACTTCATGCTCTGGGCACACTGAAAAACGTGGACATGCCCTGGGTACCAAGCACAGATACCTTCAGGAATGAGCAGAACTTCTCTCCTTGCTTCCTATACCGTTACAAGGATTTACAAGCCTTTAAAATGGATGTCAGCATTTTATTTCGCCTCTGAATTTGTGCTAATATGCTAATTCATACTGTAAATTTCACAGTAAATGCCAAGTTTCAAAAAATTAGTACCAGTACTAATCCTTCAATTCAGTGTTTGCTCAAAAATATTCAGCAAGACACGCACAACCAAAGAAAATGGACACTTTGTTTGTGGCCAGTTACAGGCTGTTACTGATGTAACACATGTTACTCCTCCAGGAAGGCCACAGAAGAACCAGAACCAGGTTCTCCCACTGGGAATCCACTCGGAATTCACCTTCTGAAGTGGAGGGTGCACAGAATCTCACCCCTCTCCTGCCCTCCAGCATCTGAACTCCAACAAGCTCCATAAAGCCAAAAGGAACAGTGCTCTGGCACAATAAAACTGATTAATAAAGGCAGCAAATTAAAGCTTTGGGAGTGGGGTTTTTTCCCCCTCCCATGAAATCAAGTGAAAACAAACAGAAATAAAACCTTCAATTAAAAAAATGGATTTTGCATACTAAAAGTCAGCAAACCTGAGCTGGATTTCTCTCAGTGAGCACCATAATCCCCCTCACCACCAGGGAACAGTTTTCTAGTTTGCACTAAAAATATGCCCAATACCAGTCAGTTATCTGCAATTAAAAAAATCCATTCCTACTGTTCAAATCACCTAAATAGGGGCACTAAAAGAAAAAAAGAGATTGCAATAAAGAAAGCAGGCAAGAGATCTCACCCTCCCTCTTGCTTCCTGTAAATCACTGCAGGACTCTTGCTGGCAAAAGCATCTAGACTGACTTTACAGCACTTGAATATCTGCCTGGTTTAGTATTTAGGCTTAACTGCAGAGCCCTTTAGTGTCAGCAAGGCAATGAATGCAGCATCACATAATTAAATGTATTCAGAAGGAAAGTAGTGTGGAGAGTAAAAGGGATGATCATCAACCTCTGAACGAGGTTTTTTTTTATACAGTCAGCACTTTTCACCTAATAAAATACCAGAAAACACATTTATCCAAGAGGGACCTCTCCAAAAATAGGGGATTGGATTTAGACTGGGTAAAACAGGCCGATTATCGGGGCAGGCCAATCATCTCTGTACCAGGAGGATTGCTAATGTCCAGTATGGGGCCAGCTGAATATCCAAGTCCTGCCTAGCTGAAGCAATTTAAACCTGCAGTTGGGCCACTGCAGATTTATAGAGGTGGGGCAGGGAACAAACCCTCAAAATATTTTAAACTTAACCCTGGGGAAGCTGTAAAGGCTCAAACATCTGTGGGGCTCACTGCTGTCACTATAATCACTGCTTCTCTGAAATTCTCCAGAACCTGTGGCCAGTGAAATGTTCCAGAAGGTCAAACAGCTGAGGCATCAGGTGCATTATTTCAGGTTGTCTGGAAACACAGGTTAGCATTTCAGGGTCCTTCAGACAACCGTGAGAGCTGTGACAGTTCTGCCCCAGCTACTTTAGGGAAGTATCTTTGCCTGGAAATTAGAGATGGTTTCTGCTCTGTCCACGCAGCCTGAGTGGCACAGTCCCAGATCCACCTTGTAGAACAACTGTGGCCTCCTGACTCTTTAGCAATAATAAATTTGGGCTCTGGCTGTCAAGACTGAAATGTTCTGCAAAAAGGACAGCAGCTAAAACAGGAAATAAAAGGTATCATTTATACCTCTGGCCTCTATGACGTCCTCTGGCAAGAAGATCCACAGTTTAATTATAAACACAAAGGAGAAAAAACCATCTTTATCTACTTGCTTCAAACCCACTGCTTGATTTTTAATTGGGAAACTTCCTACGCTGTGATAAGTAGCAAGCGAACCTTCCTCCTTCCCCTTCCCCTGTGGAGTGAGAGACCTCTCACATGCCTACCCTTGGTGACCCCTTTTCTAAGCAAAATCATCCCACTCTCTTATTCTCATTTTATGGGGCCATTTCCCAATTTAATTACGCATTCCATGAAAGGCACTCTCTTTGTCTCCAAACCTGCTGTGCAATCATTTAATTGGCTGCCCCCTGTTCCTGCGTTATTAGAAATAGTAAATAACCATTCCTTGTCCATGTTCTCTGCACCATCCCCACTGCCACAGATCTCTATCAGATCCCTCCTCTGCCATTTGTTTTCGGAGCCAAGTTCTACCTTATCAAGTGACTCTCTATAGAAGCCATTCCATATAAAAGATGATCCTTGTCACTCCTTCCATTCTCTCCTTTGTAAGCAGGAATGAGCCAAGTTCTGTGCAGTAATTTGAGATTTGGATATATTATGGATTTACACAATACCACAAAAATGGGTTTTCCATCCTGTTTTATTCTCTGCCTGATCATTGTAACTATTCTATCAGCCAGTCCGGATTCATTTGGGTTTTTCAGACTCATTGGGGGGTTGAGTTTTTCAGAAAACTCCCCACAGTGATTGCCTGATCTCCTTCCCTGAATGGCAGGAATTAAATTAGAAGTCACCTTTTGTGTATTTACTTATTACTATTTTCCCACAGTTCATTACTCTGCATTTTCTAACACTGAATTTCAACACCCCCATTCATTCAGCAACAGGAACCCTTCCCCAGATTTGCTGCTGTCCTGACAATCCCAACAGTTTTGTATTATTTGCAAGCTTTCTGTTAGAACTGTCCCACAGCTGTGATGTACAACTGAGGAGAATGTCCAAGCACAGTCTCAAATCAGTCCATCAGAGCACACTTTGATTTGTGCTCCCACAGACCATGGACTGAGTCCAGGAAGAGCTACATGGGCTGGACACAGCAGGAACCAAGGATCAAAGCAAAAAAAAAAAGCAGCTAGAGAAGAAAATATATCAACTTCATCAACTTTAAGCTAATGGGCTTTGCCATGTACCCTCCGAAAAGCTGGTAAATAATCTGGCAGGCACACACAGGCAGACAACAGATATCCCCTTCAAGCTCTCTCGGGTATTCCCAAATCCAAAACTCCAACGGCCAAGGCGTTCAAGATCTGGTGAAATTTCAGCTGTCCTTTGGCCCAAGGAAACAAAAGCAGGATTTTCCATTTCCACACGTCTGATTGTAAAGGATCAAGTATTTTCCCTGGACAGTATAGCTGCACAGGAACTAAAATGCAAAACTAACCTGTGACTTCATCCTGTCCTTAGCGGGTTTGAATGAAGTCAGTTTGCAATTTGAACTACCAGGAGAGCCAGCTACCAACACTTTAATGCACGGGCCCACAGATAGTGTGGATAAAGATACACGCATTTAGAAGCCTACCAGATGAAAGGAGACACTGCTATTGGCAAGCAGTTTATTCCTCTGCAAAATCCAGATCAAATAACTCAGTCTGAGCAGAATATTGAGCTCCACTGGTTCTGAATGAGGCTCCAGGAGCGGAAATGCAATTTGACACAGCCACATTGCCAATTAAGGATAAAACACATGAAATGTGTCAACTAGCAACAAAGGCAGAGGCTTTCAGGCTTTCTGTACCAAGTTGGTTCCTCTGGACCCACTTACGAAAACTTTGGAGTTCCTCGGATAAATAAAACTGCAGTAGAGCCCAGGAAAAGCAAATATGAGAAGAAAGAGAAGACCTGGGACTTGCTCAGAGTTCTTATCAAATTACAAGCTCTGTGTGTGACCGAATAAGTTCTCATTAGTAGAGGCAGCCATTGAGGCAAACTCCCCCCTTGCGTATCTGGGACGATCCCACCGAAGGCAGCAGCTGGTGCTCAGGTAAACTTGGGCTGACAAAGTAGAATTTGAGCTGTCACAGACAATTTGTGGAGGACAAGAGAGTGGGCAAAGAAAATGAAACGGAATAGCTCATAAAAGGCTCTGAAAAGCTCCATTGAATTCAAAGAAAGGGATGCAGTTTCCACAACTGAGGGAGAACCACTGCACCCTGTGCATCCCCTGACCTTGTTAAATACTCTGGTACAATAGTTCACCTGCTCCAAAGCATCCAACAGACACCCTGAGGTGGGAGCAGAGCCTTTGTTATGCTCCTGCAGGCAGGTGTGACAGGAGCACTGCCAGGGTTTGGGAAAACAGGCTCCCAAAGGCTGTGGCTGCCGGTGCTCCCGCGGAAACCACTAATTGGTGGAGAGGAGCTCAGGGGAGAACAGCACCAAGCCCAACAGACAGCACTGATACAAAAAACCCATATAAAACTGGCATAAAAAACTGATTTCAAAATCAATAGGGGAGCAGCTTGCTCTGAAAGCCTGGGAATACACAGGTGGCCTCCCCATAATGATCTTCCCTGTTGGGATCGGAATGGGGGATATTTTCTCCTGCAGTTCAGCAGAGCCAGAAGAATCCATTTGTGAGCTGCTATTGAAATCCTGGGTTTAGCCCACATCCAGCTCCCTGGCATTGAGGTGATGCCCATTGTTTCCTGGATGACACGTGGCAGGGCCACCTCAAGGGTGGGCTGACTTTTCCCACTTCCCCCGCCACCTGGGAAAGGTGCAGGACAATCCGGGGGCTCGCAGTGCCCACGAGGGGCTGCTCCAAAAGCTCCCACTACCTGCGCCCTTTGTCCCCAGAAAAAGTCCTACAGGGACCTTGAAATGGATCACACAGCCAGGCCACCAAGCTTGACCAAAGGCAATGGTTTGTGAAGGGAAAACGGTCAAAGGGCTCCCTGTGCCAGGAAATTTGCCGGTGCCTGCTGATGGAAATGGGGTTTGTGATGGACACGCCGATCCACGGGGAGCTGGACTGAGCCCAAGTCATTCCATGCAGCCACTGCACGGCCCAGGGAAGATCATTCTCAGTCTGCACTGACCTGGCCTGGATCAGATGGAGTAGCTTTGGGATGCAAAAACTTATAGTCTGTTATTAGTCCCAAGGGCCTCACGAAAAATAAAAGCACAGGCACTGCATACACATAAATATGGGGGGTTGTATGCACAGAGAAGTGGGTAAGAAAATTCAGAGGTCATCAGTGAAAAGGGATATTATGAGGTAGTTTTTATCTGGTCTATGAATGTGCAAAAATCTGGATGGGTATAAAAGATCCCTGACCAGCTCCATTTATGTGAGGAATGTACCAAAACACTGGGTGTGAGATGTTTTGATTTCTCTTAATAAACTCAGGCCTTCCAACTTCCAGCCCAGCTGAGAGAAAAACTTCTGTCCAATGAGAAAGTGGCAGTTCCTTTATTTCAAGAACATTTTCCCAGCTCACTCTCAGGCTGTATGGAACAGAGAGGGTTTTCTTGCCTGCTTGAGATCCACTTCTTGTTCCACATCCCCTTGTGAAGTAATTTGTAAGCTTAAAAAAATTATCAGATGAGCTTTCAGACTTATCTCTACCTAGAAGACATCAAGAAAATGCAGGTTTGAAGGATGGTGCATTCCTCAGAGACCAAAACCAGCAAAGAGGTACCTGGGATGCAGCCACAGTTAGTACAGAGGACCTGGCTGTGCTGCTGTGACTGACTGTCTCCCAATTATTAGGATTTTTATCCTTGTCCACTGTTCATTCACCATGTGAATATGATCTTTAACTTCTCCCATCATAGTTTCCCAGGGCGCAGCAACATCTTCCATTTTTTTACACTTATTTTAGTTGCATTTCCCATATCCCTGTATTTCACATCACCCCCAGCCCTCAAACTGACACTGATACCTGTTATCAAAGAGGCTGCACTTCCTTCTCGCTGCCTTTGACAAAATGAACCTCTCAAACCTGTTCAGAACACTTTGAATCTGCCTTTTTGCTGTTTCTTCTGCTGCATCTCTCTATTCCCTGTGAGTCTGAGGTCCATGAGCCCAGCTGAGTGTCCTTTGCCAGGCAAAGTGTCACAGGAGACCTGCCAATATTCCCGCAGAAGGGTAGGAGAGACCAGGGGACTGAGGACAGAAATGTGTGGCAAACAAGGCTCTTGTAGCTCCACAACTTGTTTTACTTCTATTATTAATTAATAATTCATTCTCTGCCAGCTGCAGCCCACGCTCAGACCCACCTGGGTGCCCTTCCTTGTGCTCTCTCCCTTGCTCCTCGCCCTTCGCCAGGGGTTGGAGACGTTGGGTCACGAACACAAATGGGAAACCAGGGAGAAGAAAATGCATCTTCCTCGTGCACTTGGGTAATTCATGAAACCAGCCTGGGCAAACCATTCCTGTTGCCTGTAATACTCCAGTTAATTGGACAACTGCTGTGCCAGAAAACCTCTCCCCCACCTACAGCAAGTAAAATTTATACTGGTGGCTGGTAACAAGAACATCTTGATAAAATGGTTGAATTTATTTTATACCTAGAAATGAAAAGAGCTCTTAACAAAGGGGGGTAACTGATATGCTCGGTAAATCAAGGATAAAAGGACACAGGCTCTATTGAAGATTTTTTCCCCTCGTCTTTTCTTTTTAAACCTTTTGATGAGGTGCCCTGTTGCTCTGAGATGAGCTTCCACTGAAGTACTTTTGGAATTATCTCAAAGTGAAACGGATCATTTAAATGAGTTAAAGCCCCCAAACCAGATCTGCTATCTCCAACCTGAGGTTCATTTTTTATGTTGAGAATTTTGGGAAATCTATAAAATAATTCTACAACCGAACCCAGGGCCTTATAAGACAAAGGAGTCTCATTCACTTTTTTTCCTGCTTCCTTCTGAAGTGGTGAAGAATGATACATTTAGAATAATGATGAAAGTAAATATGTAGAAGAGAGGGAATACTCTGATAAATTTGTACCTTGTGTATTTAGAAAACACCTACAGGCAGCAGTTCTTCAAATTCCTCCAGACCTACCTGGGACTTTGGTCCTTCAGGGAAAATTGAACTGACGATAAGGTGCTCCTTTCTGTTTACTCTTTTTTTTCTTTGAGACAAGAGAGAGGATTTTAAAGGTATAGGACAGGGGAACAGGCTTCCATTTTTCTTAATAGAGAGGGAAAGATTGCTTTCTCTCTCCGGTATGTTTTCTTCAGGGAACAAGAGATATGATATGTGCCAGAAGGAAGCCAGTTATGGGTGGAATACTCAACAGACTGGACATGTAATCCTTCTGAACTGCACAGATAACACATAAATCATGGTCCTCCTCATTTCTCTGGAAGAGTAACCTGGTCATTTTACTCCCTGAGTAGGAACAGAGCAGACCAACACTGGCCTGTGTGTGGCTCTTTGCAGTGACTCAGAGATTATCCCATGCAAAGTTTGTTGTACACTTGCTGTGCATTTGAATGGCTCTACAGCACTATAATATATACTTATTTTTACTAAGTGCTCCAGCTCTGGTTAATTGTGTGTTCCAGGGGCTGCCTTTAACTCCAGCGTGCAGGCAGGCTGTAAACTTTTACTCTGACGTAAACCTTGGCAGCAATTTGTACCCCCGTGGTAGAGAAAACATTATGTTGAGAAATTCTGGCGTGCCAGACAAAATTATGGACTTACAGACCCAGATTAAGCCTGTGTTTCAGTTCTTAAGTGCCCAGATTCCCACTGAGCCCAGCCAGAGATCCAAACCCACAAGCACTTCTGTGAGGATATATATTTGAAGGGCATTAATCATGTTTTTAAAACGCAATTCTGACGCAGCTCCAACAGAAGACACGAATGGCTACGGATGCACAGCACTGGGATAAACCTGGGAAGCTCTTAGGGAATCCAAGCAGCATTCCCAAAGCTGAAAAATCTGCTAGTTAGAGGTCAGCACCGCTCCAGCTTCCGTACTTGGCTGGATGTGACTGGCCTGTGTGGGATCTACCACTACAGTCGAGGAATAGAGAAATGTCAGAATGGATTCTTTCATTTGGGTGATGAAGTGCCCGCTCTGCCTGCCAGCGTGCAGGGCTCAATAAAAGCAGACAGGTCTTCAAAAAATAGCAGCATAAATAGATGAACTCTTTAAAGTAATACAAGTTCTGTCATCTGGATGTGAAATATAGACCTGAGTGCCCGCTGAAGTAAAAGCTGACCGCACGTTCCACAGAGAAGGGCTCAAAGTTTTCTCAGCGTGTCTGGGGCTGAGCAATGTTTTAACTACATCCCTCCTCGCCACAACAGACAGAAGGAAAGCATTTGAAGTTAAATCCATTTTTCAAAAGAAGAAAACAAAGCATCCATAAAGAAACAAAGGCACATCACGGGATGAGGTCTCTAGATAGCCAGTGTTTTCGGGGAAGCTGCAATTAGCTGTGCAATGGAGAAGGTGAATTTAGTTGTATTTCAACAGCATTTATAATGATTTCAGCAGCTAAAATGCTGATAGGTACGTGCAGGGGGTTGGTTTCAAGATTTCCTTGTGAGACACAAGGTCAGGATTCCTGTGGTCTCCTGTCATATTTAATTCATATCCTCTGGCCTTCTTCAACACATTTATTGAATTACAGGAATAAAATTCAATGAACCAAAAACAAAAGAAGAGAAGACACGGCAAGCCCTGATTTCTTTTATGCCCCTCCTGCACAACTGAGTTCAGTGGGCTTGTAGAAAAGTATCTTGGAGCAGGATTTGGAAGGAGGGGGAGGTACAAGTCAGTAAAACCCCTCTCACCATCCCTCTAATTGCATCCAAGTAATTTATTGCAAGGAGCAACCATTTGCATGTGGGAGTGAGGATCCAATTTCCACCAGTAAAGACTCTCCCTGTGTACTTTTTAAGGCTAATCTGTGCACTCCCTGTGTGTGTTTACCAGGCTCCTTCTTGCCACAAACGAGATGGCAGTAAATGGCTTTGCAAAACCGCCCAGAAGAGCATCATTGGCAATTCATCACATCAGTGCTGAGAGGCAATGCTTAAATATGGTAAAACACCAGCTCCAGGGAAGTGCCCTGCTGGTGTGCTTGTAATGGTGGTTCCCTGCAGTCAGCTTAAGTTAAATTGATCCAGCCTTTCTCCTCCCTTCACAATAAGCACAGTGTTCCCAACAGGCCCGTGGTGCGGACTCTTCTGCTGGAGCAGTGGGGAGCAGCTCTGCGATGTGGGGGAAGAAGATCCCCTTGTGTCTCCTCCACTCCTGTGATCCTATTTGCATTGCCCTGAACGCTGCCTCCAAGAGCTGGCTGGTTTGGGTATGGGTGTGGATCACTCACATCTCTCAGCTACTTTTTCAGTCAAATCTACCCCCCGTTCTGCTCTGTGGTTCAGACACCCCCAGAGTTAAAGCAGAGCCATCCCCTGGTGTGAGCACAGTCACATCAGAACCTCACACTAACACCCCGTACCAATACCCAAGAACATCTTTACAACAGTGTCATTTGGTTTTAGAGCCAGAAATGTGCAAATCTGGTTGTTGAGTCTGCCCCAAAATAATCATCGAAAAAAAGGAGAAAATGTTTTGAAATTCTATCCAAAACTGCAAGCTCACCACTATTTAGCTTTGGCATTTGAATTTTTGGAAATGTCACAGCTAATAAATAATGTATTTTTTTTTTCCTAAGCTACAAGGTTCATTTTTATTTTACAACTTGAATCTGCTAAACTTCCAAAAATTAAGTGCTCTGCTCACGTCCACATCAACCTATGGGATGGCTGCCTTTCCACTTAATACATTTAATAAAGGTGACCAGATGCTTTGTGTTTTTAATGGCTTGTTCTGCATCCCAACAAAATGTCCCTGTTTTGGCTGTGAGAGCAGATGATTCATCCTGAAACCCAGCCCAGCTGCCCTGACACAGGGCACAGATAAAAACACACCATCTGTGCCGGGGAGTGCGATGCAGGAGTGCTTTGTCAGGAAAACACTGTCCTTCCTTGGGCACTGTGTATTCCAGGCATCCAGTGCTCCCCAAATCCTATGGGTCCAACCCCTCTGCCTTTGCAGTTCAATTTTGCAGTCATATCCCACCTCCCATCGTATTGTCTTCCTTGGAAACCCCTCAGCCTGCTCTGCTCTGTAAGATCTGCAGATCAAACATTTCTGCACAACCTAAGATGCTGCTCCTGGTTTTTATTCTTTCCAATCACATGGCAAGAATTCCTGACCGTGGGGCTGCATCAGCCAAGCCAGAAGAAGCAAGGGGGGTTCACTTCTGGCTCTTCTCAATAGCGAGCTCTGCCCAGCTCTGCATTAGCACCTCTCCATGGTCAGCTCTGCCAGAGGACACGTCCTGCACTCCGGGATCACTGTGCCACCGCTCCCACACCTGCCGAACCCAAGGGCAGAATTCTACCCACGGGCAAAGCTCCTGCTGCCTCAGCAAGAGCCAGGCAGGAAGATCTGAAGGGAAAGTCACGCTTGGAGCGTGTCACTGAGAAAAGGCACTTGCAGCCTCGCAGGGTTCTGGCCCCCCAGCATCTCCCACCTTCTCCCTGCCCAGGAACATTCCCGGTGGGACGCTCCGGGGTGGGGAGCGAAGGTTCCTGTCCAGTTTTCTGTACGGCCTGTGTTCTGCAGCATTTGAGAGAACCACTGCAGCTCAAGTCATCTGGCATGCATACGAATGACAAATATGCTTCAGAGGCAATAAATTAGCAATTTCAAGGCTTTACTTCCCCTCCTGGACTAATTGCCAGAGATTATAGTATATTATGTGAGAGCAATGATACTAATGCCTAAATATGCTTCAGTGATTATAGAGCTATCCTCAATAACCAAGCTGTTTAAATGTCAATGCAAGAAAGCTCTTTATTATGAGATTAAATATTGTTTTGAAGCAATGCAATAGGAACTTCCCAGGCTTCCTGCCTGCAGAAATGCTGCCTTGGGGCAATATATATTGGACAAGGTATGCTTTTTGAAAATGTGGGCAGTAAAGGGTCCCAAAACACTTTTGTGCTGCAAACTTGAACAGCATTCCTGATAAGAAGGAGGATCTTGGAATCTTTTATTTTGTATTTGTTACGAATATGCTGCTGCCTTCATCTTTCCTGCACTTGTCTATCACCACTGCACAGAGAAGATAAATCCTTGCTTTCTGTTAGCGTGAGTGGGGAATCAAACCTTAAAGACCTTTTCTTCCTTTTTTTTTCCACCTCTAAGTACCAGTATATTGCACAGATACTTCTGAGTCCTGCCCATCACACCTAAATAAATCTCTTTATGCCTGGCCTTGAGAAAACCCCTGGAAATGAGACGGAAGCTCCAACTTTCAGGTTCAGCTGCTGACATGAAGCAGAGAACAAAAGTGTCTCTAAGCCATGACTCCAACTGCACAGCTCTGGAGACGCCAGTTGAGGCATCATCCACAACCTCAGAGTGGATTTAGAAGGAGGGAAGCCTAAAAAGGCTTTAACATCCCACTTATCTCTTACACGACCCACCCACTATGGATCTTGTCACACAGCTGTGCTGCCTGTCCCTTGATTTTTAATAAACTTGGTAATTTCTAATAAACTTTTTAATGAACTCACAGAAAACATATAGACAGGCCTGTGGGGACAGATCATGTAAAATTAAGGACACAGAAAGACAACTGCTCATGAATTTTGGTGGAATTCTCCTCCATGGTGTGCTCCTGAAGTGAAGAGGGGCTTCATATATGGATGACCAGGGAACTTATTAGTGAGGATTCCATTCTGCCTGGCTGTAGCAGGATTGGACATCTGGATCCACATCCTGATACTTTCTGCTGCAACCTGGCAATCGTTAATTCTGAATTTTTGATGTTTCATCTTGGCTGGTTTCTTCAGCCATTTTATATCCCACCTCTAAAATCTATTGCTTGTTTACCTCAGGATGCCTGAAGCTCTTTCTGATGCTCAGGTAAAAGACACCTGCCACACAGGCTCAGAAAAGACATAAATTGCTCTATCATTTGCAACATTTTAAAATATCTCCATCTATTAAAATCACGCTGTGACTGACAAGGAACCTGCTGAAAGGCCAGGAGAATTCTTTCTCTGCTCTTCCAGGCAGACAATAATCTGACATCCTTTTTGTTATGTCTTGACTCAGAATACAGCAAGGGAAACCACGTCTTTATTGTAGTGCCAAACTTACAGCAGGGGTGTTAAGCACACCACCAGAAGCAGTAAGCTGACACTGCTCAAAGGAGAACGATGTGGACTCATCACAGAACGGGGGGACAAACACGTGCATCGGCCACTTCTGTGCAAATATTACTTGAGATCAGGTTAAACCCCTCTTTAAGTGCATGCAGAGAGTTCTGCACCCCCAGCGTTGCCAGCAGCACTCACCGTGTAGCCGGGGGCACAGGAGCAGGCCCCGGTGATGCTGTCACAGTCGGCCCCGTTGTGGCAGGGGCAGGGCAGGGCACAGCCCTCGCCGTACGAGCCCGGGGGACACGTCTCGTTGCAGTAGAGCCCAGCCCAGCCAGCTTTGCAGCTGCACTCTCCAGACAGGGGGTGGCAGCTAAAGGAGACACAGACAGACATCCATGAGACGTGGACAGGAGGGGAAAATACAGTCCAGCACATCTCAGAACAGGACAAACCTAGAGCTCTTCAGGATGGTGAACACCAGCAGCCGTGTAATTTAGGAAGGGAACGGGGTGCTAAATGCCAGCCTGGCACAGCACCTCCCAGCACCCGGGAACTGCCACAGCACTGGTTGTTTTACGCCATGCTCTTCCACTCAAATCCATGGGACGTGGATCACTGACACCAACCACGCCACGATCAATCCACGGGCTGCAGGGTATGTATGGGCTGGACACCACATGGAGAGAAAAGGAGAAAGCAGAACTGAGCCCAAAAGACCGGACAATGCCTGGCCCTTCTGGATCTGGGGGTGGAAGACTCACCCTTTGCTCCTCCTGCCATGAAACAGTTTATCTTTATTCAGCACTTCTCCTTCTCCCAGGTTTCCTCAGGGCACCTCCTTCCCACAGCAGGAGAGCCAAGCCAAGGCTGTGGTACCATAATGGCTCTGTCCAGCCCTCAGTGAGGGAGGTGAGAAACAATATTGCTACAAATCCCAATTTCTTTATCATTCTCAGGAGAAGAAGGACAGACTTCTGCAAGGTGGGACCTCTCTACGGACCTGTCTCCTGGTTTTTTTGCCTCACAGAAACAATTCGTTTTCCTTTACAATTATTTATTGCCACAGTTTAAGATTGTAGACGTGACTGAATGGGTTTCTTTACACCTATAAAATTAATACTGTATATGTTAATTTTCAAGGTAACCTCATAAAATGTAATTTCCAAGTATGTTTCAGGCAATTACTGGTAGGTGAGGTTGGTCATATACTGTTGTGACTAAGAAGGATCAAATTCTGTAAGTGTCATGTGTTTCATCATAAATAGAATTTTACTGACTAATTAAAACAATTAATCAGCTTAACAAACTACCATCCATGAAATTCTTCTGACAAAGCGGTCCCTGAAATTATGGTTGTTCACAAAGCACCTCTTAACACTCAGATGAAAATAATAAAAGCCCATTTTTTCCCCCTCTGCATCTATTAATCATTACCTAATAGGAGCAGAAAGCTCAACATTAAGGCAGTGTTTTAAAGTGGATTTTGTGTTTCTCTGTTCCCACTACTACTGCATGTATCATACGCTTCCATGAGAACTGCATCTGTTGGCTAAATTAAATCTTTCAAGGTAATATATGATCAGGGCAGCTGGAATCAGTCTATGACAATTCAATTGAAAACACTCCACTCGAGAAGACTTTTTACTCCGAGGTTGGCTCCTTCATCAACATGGACAGCTCTTTTGCATGGGGTGCAAGCTCTACAGTCAGGACTAAAAATCCTCCTGCCATGTACTAAAATAAGAATGAAAAAGCAAGCAGGCTGTGCAGAAGAATCTGCAGGAGATGGGGTCTGACTCCAAACCAAGGGCCAGGAGAAGGCTGAGACCATATTCAGCCCCACTAAAGCCTTGTCCACTCTTTCATGGGACTGTGAGCCAGGAAAATGCCGAGCAGATGTTTGGGTCCCTCCATCCACGTAATCTTCCTGTTGCAGCACGGACAGTTTTGTTACCAGCCTGAGCAGATCAGGGTTTTGTTTCTCTCCTGAATCAAAGGCACTTGTTTGACAATTGAGGTGCCCGATGCAGCGTTGACTTGAGGAGGGCTGAGACTGAGATGCTTTTCCAAACTGCAGAAAGCAGCTGTTCCGTCCCCAGTCCTGCCAGGGAATCTTGGCCGTGTAACTCACGCTTTCTGCTTCATTTTCCCCATTTCTAAAACGATGCCTCTCTTCCTTTGGAAACCCTTTTAAGACCTGCAGCTGACATCACTAAACAGCATTAAGTTTTTATATTAATTCTTCTCTTAACTGTAAGGTAGGAACTCTTCCAGTAATTACAGTGAGTAGGGTTACACACTAAATACATTGCAGCTCATGATGACTACATCACCATGAGAGAGAGAATGGGAGGGCTCCAAAAGGATCCCAAAGGCAAACCCGCTAACACCTGCTTTCCAACCTTGCTGGGAGCAGGAAGGGAACCTTCCACACTTCCAAGAGTTTGGCAGGGCTATACAACAGTAAAGTTTGCACCGAATCTTAACAACTTGCACTTCTTCAAGTCTCCTGCATCACAGGAAGGAACAGTGTGAGAACACCCAGGGTGAGCACAGGCAGCCAAGTGTTCCTGGGGCTCCAGGCCATGCAGAGGTGGGAACGGAGCTGTCCACTGCCTGGGAAGGAAAGGCTCTTCCTGCACTGTGCAACCCTCCGTGTGATCCCTTCTGAGCCTCATTTACAGCAATAAAAGATTTATTTGTAAGAATTTTACTAGCTGGACTGAAAAACACAAAGGCATTTTTTAATCTTTGAGTTTTTTAAGCATCTAATTTTCAGGAAACTGAAGGAAAGCAGGTAACTTCCTTAAGGCAAATTGGGAAAAGAAATGCTTTAGACAGCACAGTCTGTTCCAAATTCTGAATTGGATCTCCACACATCTTTCAGCCAAAACAACTTCTTCCCAGAGAATTTTCTGACTTTCTGCTTATACATTAGCACCAGTCATCTCATCTTCTTTAGCAACAGCCCTAATCCTTACTTTACAGTATTTTCTGTCTCTTGGGGTCCAGACTACATTCAGTTTTCCTTACTAAAATGCCTCTTGCTTTAAAGAAGTGGCGACAGTGAGGCTGCAGGGCCACTCCTTCAGTCCAGCACGTCTTCAAAGCCAGCCTCATGCAGCACATTATTGACTTAGGTCAAGGCAAAACTTCCTGGAAGCTCCGGGGGGTTTGGTCCTTCCAAACCTGTCAGTGCTGAGGCAGGAATTAAAGTCTCTGAAGATCTGCTCTGTCACAGTGCCTTCCCTCCCTTCTCATGTCTGTGACCTTGGAAAGACATTCCAAAAGGCTCCACGCCCTGGCTCCACACGAAGGTTGGGTGGCCAAGACTACTCCAGCTGTTCATTTTCCTCCCTGCTTTAAAGACCAAGCCAGGATTATTCCTTTCCAATACTGTAGGCTGCCTCAACATGGGCTTTTTGCAGAGGAGGATTTTTTTACAGGTGTATCTTTTCCTGTGGAAGGACAGTCCAAGTCACCAACATGTTCCAAATCAGCTTTTCTAAATCTCAGCTGTGGGGCTGTTCAAACGTCCTGCACAAAGTGCCTTTCACCGTGCTCTGATGCAGAAATTATTGGATGATGTTCTCCAACCTTTACCATGCTGGAGGTCAGACTGGATGATCACACCGATCTCTTCAGACATTAAAACAGATCCGGGAAAGTGGAAAAGCTGATTGTGTGCTTCTTAATGTTCCTCCTCCACCCGCTCCTCAAAGCCCCCAGAACTTTCTGTTCCAGTCAACTCTCGAATAACCAGATGAAATGAGTCAAAAGCAGGGACAGAAGCTTCCCTCACCTTCTACAAGTGCTTATTTCATTATCCTACACACCTGGGCATCACAACAAGTACTCAACAGCTCAAACTGCTTTGGGAAAAATAGATGGCTGTCAGTAAAAGAACCACTTTGGAAGACCCTGGTTCCAGCAGGGATAAACACTCAGGGAGGAACGGGAGGAGGAGGGTGGGGAGTGCCCTGTATGGGACTGGTTAAACAATGAGCAAAAAGATTTGTTCCGAAAATGGAGTGCCTTTGGAAAAGGTCATTTTCCATCGGCTCTGACGCTCCCTGGCTTAGCAATTGACAGCACTCTGTGGAGCTCATTGAAAAGTGGAAAGCTCAAATCCCACGGATGAATGAAAGAACATTTGCAGATCTACAGCTTGCTGATACCTCTTTGTTCCATAACAGCAGTGATAAGATGTAGGAAAAAAGGCAGATTTTATCAATAGAGAGACTAGACTCATTTATTAAGGAACCAGGGATACCATCTCAGCAGAGGATGCTGCAAGGGAGGCTGATGGAGCAGTGATGGGAGGGAAGGAATAAAATGTACCCATCAGGCAGCAACCAGGAACAGGGTGGGTAGGAATGACCACATGCCCAGAAAAGAGCTGGGAGAGGATTCAGTCCTTCACTTTTCTGAGCTCTCTCAAAACCTGAGGCCTCCTCTTTCCTCACAGCTGGATGGTGCCAGTCTGTTCTTTCAGGAAAGCCCCTCTGGTAAATCCCCAGAGCACCCCTCTGAGTAACACAGGATGAATTCCTGCACCCTCAAGCCCACCTAAAAGACTCTTAATGAACTGAGCACTAAGCTGAGGAACAGCAGCCAAGCTCAGCCTTGCCCACGGCCTGCAGTCCTTCCACTCTATTCACACCTTTAGGGGAATATGGGTTCACAAGCAGGTTCCTGCAGGCTCAGGAGGGGTGAAGACACAATGTCAGCCACTGTCCATGATCATATTCTCACCCTCCAGCACTCCTGAAGAACAGTTACCCTGAGGAGCAATTCAGGCTGTGTTTACCACAGGCTGGAGTCGTGCACAGTGCCAGGTGCTGCGGCGTGTGACACGCAGGAATTTATACCTGAGCTCACTCCGCAGTAACTCCTGAGACATCCCACATCCTCAGCACAACACAGCACTAACCTTTTGTGTAAAATGTGCAGCTCATGCCTCGGGGATGTTATTTTCGCAATGATTTCGTGATACACAACAAAATCAGAAGCGGAGGAAGCCTGTTGTACAGAGCTCCCTTTGAGCCTCAAACCCTTTGGATGCTGGCTGTCGAACCCAGGAGGGCTGCAGCTCTCTTGCTCCACAGGACTTGTATCACCACAATTACAAGTTTTTAAATAATCCACTGTGAGCTCTGGCTTTCAGTTAAACAAAGCCTCACCACTCACAGTTGAATTCACAAGGAAAATCATCTGTTTACTCCCAAGACTGAGACAAACAGGGTCTATCTCGAGCACACAGACAGATTCGCCTGAAGTGTTTGTGTGTGTGTGTGAGTGTGAGTGTGCACACAAATTAGGTGCTGCTGCTCGCATCCATAATTGGGGGTGTTTATATTTCAGCAGGCAGCAAGATCCAAGGCAGGTTTGTCATCATCTGCAGGACAGTCAGGTCCCCACCTGTCTGGTTGGAAATTGAGGAATGTCTGTACCAAGGGCATGTTTGCTTGGGCATCAATTATCCCACCTCCCTCCAAAGCACACACAATCCTAAATTGGCTCTGCCTGCTGAACAGGAATGGGCAGAGAAGGGGGGCAGTGCAGTGGGAGCCGAGGGGCTCAGCATGGAGCAGGTGAGGAATGTGGCACTCCAGTCCATCAGACAGCGCAGGCCGGCGGGGTTTGGCTGTCCAGGCTCCTTTACTGCAGGTGAGGGACTGAGGAATCTCCCAACAGCCATTCCAGCAGTCCGTAAACGAGGCAAGGAGTTACAAAAGGCAACAAAGAAGATAACGGGGAAGAGTCTTAAATTCTTCCCTTTTTTTTTTTTTTTCTTTTCAGAGTTAGGAAGACTTTTTCAAGCCTGCAACAGGAAAGCCAATTCAAGGTGCTCAGGTGGCTCTGGCTCTTAGTAACGAGAACCTCAAGAATGAGATTCTAAAAAAAAAAGCAAAAAAAGGGAATAAGACATCAAAACCCGACCTTCTAAGCGAGGCTGATTCCACTGTAGGTACAATTCCCCGGTATTTATTTTCCTGAATATTCCCCCACACACACAGTGAATGAGGAGCAGAAATAGGCTCACATGAGGAGTCTGTTTTGACAATGTCGACCGTGTTACAGTTCCACAGACTGACTCAGGGATATTGATTTCAGTCTATTTATACATCTGCCTCAAGTGTTTGCAACAGGGTAATTTGCCACGAGACATAAACTGAAGCAAATTAGGTTTCATTTCGAAAGTCCCCTTGCTGTCTGCAGATCTAACAAGAAAACCCATGGCATAAAAAAAGCCAAAATGATGGATTTGAGTAAACACATCTCTATTTTTAAAACTTCAGAGGGTTATTATACATTACATATGGCCATCACCTGATGGTGCTTATGCTTCCCAGACTTTAGTTACAGGATAAAGCTGCGTGTCAGGTTGTTTCAGATGTTACCAAGAGCTGTTAACAGATCCATGCTCAGTAGATGGCTGGACTGAGCCTCATGGTTCCAAACCTGAGGTCATTTAAATCCAAGCTTTGCAGTCCAGAGGAACTGCCTGTGTTTGCACTTAAAGCTACAGAGAAAAAGGCAGTGTGTGCAGTTCACTGGATCCTTCCCAATGCTTTCATTTGACCAGTCCCTGCACTGCAACATCACACGACGCACGTACCTGAGAGTGTTGGTAACGTCGCAAGGGCATCTCTTGTTGCACTTGAGGCCATAAAACCCTTCAGGACACATTCTTTCCTGGCAGTAAATCCCTTTAAAGCCGGGGTCACAGATACAGGCTCCATTGACGTGGTAACACGTGGCCCCGTTCTGGCAGTCGCAGGTCTGTGCGCACTGGAAGCCGTAGGTGCCGATGGGACACTCCTCCTGACACCTGCAAGGCAACGGGGGCCAGGGCAGCCAGTCAGAGCTACAGCCTTCCCCACAGCAATGCCTTTGGTCGTCAGCTAAATACAAACAAAGTCACCGCTCATTTATTTGAGGCGCACACCGCGAGCTGATCATCTCGGTGGGGTGATGTGACATCCCCGGGCTGTTAACTGAAACCGCACTGATCTCTGCCCAATTACATCTGCAACATTTGCATTAGTTAATATTTCCTTCATTTTCAAAGTGCATTCTTCTCTCCTGGACCTCGACAATTCCATTCACCAACCATAAGAAATCGATGTGGGATAAATTATTTTAAAAAAAAACCACAAACCCTCACCTGTTTGCTTTCTCTTTATCACGGAAGGACTGTGCACCTTCCCTGAAAGCACATGATCCTCCCAGTGATGATGAGGGCTCAAAGGGAGTGTGGTCTAAGCAATACTGAGCAAAGTTCCTCCAGCAATGTCCAGGTTTACTTGCTCTCTTTGCTGTCATTGCATCAGCTTTACACCAACAGGGAGAAAATAAACTCCTTTGTCTTTTGTGTGTGTTCTGAGTAACTAAAGCTTAAATTTACTTTTCTTCTCCTACTCCAGGGCTTCTCAGTAGTATAAAATCCCAATAAAAATCACTTTCATGCTCCTTAGTGAAGAATCTTCTTCAAAATTGCTGGTTTTAATATTTGATACACCCAAAAATGGAACCTGCAAACGCTCTTCACAGATTGCTTTAAATTGCACCTTCCATGCACTGTTTTAAATATTTCCCTACTGGATACATTCTCATATCTGCCAAAAAGTCTGCCTCCTTGTCCTACACAACCAATTTAAGAGTTCATACTATTTCCTACTTTGATAAGCTCAGCTAAGGTCCTAAAGAAAGCAGCTGATTCTGTGCTTGACATAATTCAGTGGTCTCGAAATTCTGCCACGAGTCAGTACTACAGTTTACATGATCCACCGTGAAATACAGACAGGCCTTTTCAGTTCATAAAAAACAGCAAAAGAAGGCCAGAAAAGCCCAATTCCCTTATCGCATGGATGCCAGACATTGGAAATTGCCTATCAGCATTAATTTAAGCCTGAGCATTGATTAAAGTGTATACTGTAAACTCAGTGGATGGAGGCAATTGTTAAATGTCTTTCTGCAGGTCATTTCACAGCTGGCAGGTGAGAGTTAATATAATGATCAGTAATAAAAGATTAATGTGTGATGCAAGGCAGGCAAAACTGCAGCGAACGCAGGCAGTACATAAGAAGGGCATTACTTCTGCAGCTTCAGATTATCGCGTTTTCCTAAAACTAAATGAGCCCAGCGAAGGACCCAGCCAGCCACTTAATCCCGGCAGCCACCACCGTGGCTGCTGGTTCCACACCCAGGGTGAGGAGTTCATGGGAGACCCAGAGACACAGAGGGTTGTGACAAACAGGGAAAGAGCCTGGAGAATCCCCAGCAGCAGAACCAGCAAGGAAAGGGGAGCAGTGGGGCTGGAAGACTCAAAGCAGAGGAACTGCAGGAGGAGGGGACTGAGCTCCCTGTTCCCCACGGCTGCCCAGGAGAGCTCTGTGCTCCACGGGACCAACACTGAGTCAATAGTGCTCTGCATCACTCCATAGTTATAGAAGATGAAGCATTACCTAGCAGGGAGAAAAGCATCTGGAAATGAAATATTGACGACCTAATCCATTTACATAATTAGCCTTTTTCTACTAACAATTTAACCAACTTATTTATTTGGAGATCAAGCAGCTCCCGCTAATGAATTTTATACAAAGAATACTAATAATGACTCCTCTGGAACATGAGAATAATCACAGCAGGAATTAGCTTTCTACTTAAACATCTTTCCTTTGCAACATATCAATCTAATGTGTCCATAGCACCATTAACAACCAGATACATTGTTCAATTAAATTACAAAATGAGCTGCTAAGCCCTAGTTATGTTTCTTGTTTAATTTACATTGCTTTCTGCCTATCTGGGGAGATTCCTATTATAACATCCACTGAACTTTAATATGTACTATAATTATTTGGGTTGGGATAGGATAATATGGCTGTCACCTGTAGAATTAATGGGAGCAATTTCACAAAATATTAAACAGAAGACAGGCTGCTTAACAGATGAACTTAGTACACGTACCTACATTTTTTCCCATAATTTCTTCTTTGTTAAGGAATAATGTTGTAAAGCTTGTTAGGCTTTTCTCTGTCTTTGTTTTGAAACAGTGATCGTGTTTATGTAGCACGGATAAATAGGAAAAGCCATCCAAAATACACTAACCAGGAGGTAAGAGATCCAGCCAAAAACACAACAACAGAATAAATCTGCTCATACAGTTCTAAAAACTGTGATGTTTGTTCTGTTAAGACTCAATCTTTAGATTTAGTGGCAAAATGGAAAACAAAGCTAAACCAGCATGTTCACTTTTCCTGTCAGGCACTGAATTGTGAGGCACCCCATCCTCAGCTTCTAACTGTGCCTCTGCTATTATTCCTTTCCAGTTTGTAAAACATACATTTCCTTGACAGATCCAGTCATTTCTGTGAGCACAAAGCATCCTGCAGTTATTAACAGTGCCTGCCAATTTCCCGGAGATTTAGTGCAGTGCCACTCTTGGAAAACAGGTAGGGAACAAAAGTGTGGCAATTACACTCACAGAGCCCTCTCTGACCATTCCATCTGCACAGATATTTATCTAACTCTCTGTTATTATCTTCCGCACACCACGACGAACTGGAGCATTATACAGTACTCATTGATAATTTAAAGATGATAGTTGGCAAAGTGTATTTATATTTTTATTGCTGTTATTCACCACATCAGTTATTATTAAGAAGATTTCTTCAGCGCCTTGTCAGACATGGAAGAAAACACTGTTTTGTGGTGCAGCAGCTTCCCTTGCCCGCCTTGCAGTCATGCTGTAACTCTGGTGGATACAGGTCCACAGTGCGACCTTCCCTCGCTTCTTTCCCACCTCTCCCAGCTGGTTCTGCCTTATTTTTTTCCCTCCCTCCTTCTGTCTTTCCAAGAAAGATCTTTCTTTGGAGTCCAAACATCTCCCACTTTTCTCCAGGCCCAGATCTGATGAGTCCACAGTCCCTTTGCTCAAGGACAGTCCTTGTAAGCTCCTGCCAGCTCTGCCCTGAGGTGTCTCCTCTTCCCAGTCTCTCCCTGAGCCACCTTTTCCAGCCCCTCTCTGAGAACAACCAGCAAGAAAACCACTTTCCCATCTCCTTCCCTCATCCCCAAGGGGTACACAGGCTGCTGGCTGGGAGATCCCACCTACAGTCAGGAATCCACCAGAATGTGCAACAACCAAACGAGGAGACCTGGAAACAGGGGCTCTGTCAGCCTTCCCAAGCATGGCCAGAGCTGGGAACAGTTTGGGACTAGTATAAGGGGCCAGGATGGGCGGTTGCTTCCTTTAGTGAAAGTCTCCATGAGGAGAGAAGCAGTAATGACACGGGAGCCCATGGCTGGAAGCACTGTCTCCAGGTGGAGGACGGGGAACAGTCACACCCATGTCTTCTCCACTCAGTTATTATGAAGCCATTAGTATTTCTATCACATCAACCCCCAAAAAATCCTGAGCCTCCTCCAATATCACTGTCCACAGAATGGAATCAAGGCAGTTCCACGTGTGATGGGAGGAGCAGCCTCCTGATCCCTCAGGGGGTTGGATGTTCGGGTGCTACAGAGACCTGCTGGTTACAGGGCGAGGCAGCAAAGGAGAGACTGCAGCGAGCTGTGCTCCATCAGTGTGAGTGTAGTGTATGTCAGGATACTGAGAGCTTCCCCCAGCTCGTAAGAACAGGGAGCACACAGGAGGAAGGGCTTTAGCAGAGCACACACTGGTGAGCCGTGCCCAGCGGTGCCTCGGCCCGGCCCCAGTGAGAACTGCCCCGGGAGTGCTGGGACTGCACATCCCAACCTGGCAGCAGGATCAGCTGGAGGGCTAAGCCAGCACGTGCTGCAATCCCTCATTGACTCTGCTGTGCAGTCAGTTTGCTGAATCCATGACACCTTGGTAAAACAATATTATCATCTCCTCTGATCGATTCATGGGTGAAGGCTCTCGTTTATAAATTTTGAGGATTTATCACCTTTTGCTGGTGGCTGAGATGGATCAGTGCTACAGCAGCACAGAGGGCTGAAGGAGACATTAAACTTGCTGTGTTGCTTACTCTTGAGGATATTAATTTGTACAAAGATAGTTCATTTACATATCTTGTAAACATGTAACGCTCTCTATTAAATTTATCACTGTAAATATCTAAATTAAATTTAATCCATTAAATTTTAAAAGTTGTATTAAAACCCCCCGTAAATGGAGAGCATTGCCAATAAAAAGTAATAACATTGCCACATTTATATTGCTTGAAGTGCTTCAGAAGGATGAACCTAATTGGAGCCATAGAAACATAGCACCATTTTTCAGAGGGGAAGATTGTCCTAGAAGGGATATAAATATTGACAATCCCTGGTTAAAATGAAAGGCTTTTGGGGGGTTGGTTTTTACCTGTCTCCTATATAGCCAGCTGTGCAGATGCATTTTCCTGTCACGGGGTCACAGTGTCCTCCGTTGTGGCAGGGACAGTCCTGGCTGCAGTTGACTCCGAAGGTTCCAGGAGGACATGGCTGTGCACACACCAGCCCCTGGTAACGTTGCAGAGAGAGCAATATTTCAGTCAACATTCATAACGCAATAAATTTCTATATGCAGCTGAGATTTTTACTGTCCTTCTTGCTAAACCTAGGAGTGAGTGTAGCAGCAATATTTTATCTGTGTAAGAACTGCCGAAGACAGTCTGAAAACTCTGCTACCAGAGTAAATGCCTGTCTGTGCTGACTTCGGGAGGGATTTTTCTCACCCCTGCCCACTCCCTGAAAATTCTCTTCTCTGCATCTGCCTGTAAACTGCAGCTGAGGTGGCAGGAGATTCACTGCCCCTTGTAAAGGTCCAGGAAGGTTTGGAGGAGGTTAAAAGCAACCACAGAAGGCTACAAACCTGCATGTACTGGTGGGCTTTTGTGAAATGGAGAGGCTGAAATGCTGTTGGACACAGCCTGAGCAGAGAACATTTGGGAAGCAAGGGATTATTGGAAATATTAGTTGCACTAACTGAAGTTGTGTGAGTTTTGATAGCCTGTGATCATCTCCCTTGTTCAGAAAGTCCATTTTCAGCCAACCACAAAGAAGACCAAATACACTTGGCTGGAGTAGCCCTGAATTACCCTTCAGATCCTACCTACTCCATTCCCTCTGCTCCCATCCAGCCCCCACACTCAGCACAGAATGGCATCTGCCCTGGAGGGGGCAGGATGGGAACAAAGGTTGGGATAGTTGCAGAAAGGCCCCAGTGGTGACACAGAAGCATCACATCAGCAGTGCAGCAGCCTTTGGCCAGAAGAAGGGATTTTGCAGTGGAATCCCTGAGCATCAGCAGGATGCTTCATCCACCACCCTCCCAGCTCCTCGTCCCCAACCCTGGAGGCATAGCTGAGTCCCTGACCTGCCTCAACTCCACACCTTGGTGGTGACCTCCTTTCCCCATTTTATGCTCCCAGCCCTCTGCCCTCCTGCCTCTTTACTCCAGTCCTCCCCAGATCCTTGTTGCAGACTCCCTTTTAGTGCCCTCCTTCACCTGGACCCAAATCCCCACCTGTGAGTTGTTTCCTCCTTTGCCTCCCTGTTTTACCACCACAGCAATTCCCGGGCAGGCCCCAAGGCAGGGAATGCTCACTGTTGGTTGGGGTCACGTCTTTGGAGAATTCACCTGCCAAACTCAGGTGGTTTCCCCCCTGCCAACTCTCAGAGCCCTACAGGGATTTCCCCAGACTTTCTTAGAAGTTGCATGAATGTTGGTTTTATTTTCTGGGAGCAAACATCAAGCCCGGGGCTGGGATCCAGCTGAGGAACTGCAGCCAAAACAAGGCTGGCAGTGCTGGGAGCTGAAGTTGTGGTCCTATAATGGAAAATGTTTGGCATCTGCAGCGAGTGGTGCTGCTGCCAGTGCCACCACAGTGCCCAGCGTGAGACTGAAACAGTGTTTGTCTGGCCCTGGGATTATTTGGTTTAATCTCTCAGAAGCCTTGTTTCCCCTCGGCAAACCCTGAGGGCTCTGGGCTTTGAACACAGCGCAATATTAGAGACAATTTATACAAAATATAAACCAGGAATAGAAAGGCTGCTTTCACTCCTTGGGGCTGGGGAAGTTTAGCTGCATCAACAACCCCAAAGTGGAGAGGCTGCTCTTCAACGTCACCATAAAACAGACACTTTGAGCCTTTCCCCAGCAGTGAGAGGGGGCTGCTTGGCTCTGAAACGGCCAGGTTGGCCTCAGTTCAAGAACTTTCAGATTACAGCATTAAAAACCAGTGTCTCTGGACTTGAGTAATGCACAACACTATATATCAGAAAACCTAAGTGTCCATTTATCTTGATAATAAATACTTTCTCCCTTCATGTCTCCAAAGGAACAGGATTTCTATCAGCAAATGATGAGAAAGCAATACTCTGGGATGCATCCCCCCAGAGCCAAGAGGATCTTCACAGAGTAGTTTTTGCATTAATATGTACTCAGGGAATTCAAAACATCTCTCTCTGGAGGATCAAATGTCAGCCCAACATTTCCTGCTGCTTAGACATCTAATCAGCAAAGTTCACCCCATCAGCACCTTTTTTAAGGCCCTGATCTCATCAGCTTCTGCTTTTGACATCGTTTGCTGTATTTTGTGGGACAGAAAAGATTTCTTTCTGCTCCATTTTCTCACATATCCTCATGTTTGAAAACCACCACAGAAAGAAAAACAGATAAAAATACAAATTACAGCTGTTTCATAAAGGCCAGAATCAATGAGAAAGAACTGATCAGCAGAATGTGTTTTATTAACAGGGCCCCACGATGCTCTGGGACCAAGCAGGGTGTGTTGCCAGTGACAAATGTTCTGTCGTGCCAGGAAAGATTGCAGCTCTCCTGAGCACAGAGATCTAGTCCTTCAAAAGTGCTTCTGAGAAGCATTGTAAATGCTAAATTAACTTCTCTCCCTGCTTCCTGAGAGCGCTTGGAGAATTTAATACTGCAAATGNNNNAGATGTATAGAATTAAACCTGTAAATTGTTAATGAGACCCTAAAGCAGCCTCCCACTAACTCCCACAGCCACAAAGGCACACAAGTGGAAAAAGCCCAAAGTTGTGGGATGCTGGCAGCCACATCTTGGTGACTGGCTCAACATTATATGCTGTCAGCCACCATGCCCTTGGTGAAAAACCCTGGGGACAGCAAAATCCCCCGGGACATCGTTCATACAACTCGTTCTTCTGGGAGATTCTGCGCTGGGTGGGAGGAAAGAACTCACAAGCCATGAAAGAACCAGGCTTTGGAGATGGTACATCCAAGGAAGAAGCTCAGAACCCCAGAACTCCCTCCTGTTCAACTCCCTGCCTCCCCCTGCATATCCCACCAAGCCCCCAAGGGAGCTGAGCTCCTCTTAATAAGCCTGCCCAGGAAAGGATAAAAGTTGCAGCTCATCCAGCAGCAATAAAGTCCAAGTGGATCTGCACTTGTATAAATCCATGGAGAATTCTCTCCTTTCAAAATGATGGTATATTCAGCACATACATGCAGTCTCAAGCCTCAAAATCAGCAAGTAAAATTCCTGGTGTCAGAGAAATCCACAGTGTGAAATAAAATGAATGCTGTCTAGCAATCCCAGCTCGCCTGCTCGTTCACAGCCCCCTCATGTCTCACTTCCCAAACCATTCCAACCACCAAGAGTTAAAAATACAGCATGAAAAAAAAATATGTTTTATCCCTCTCTGTGTACTGAATTACCAGCTTTTCATTAAAACCCTGGAGAGACCCTTTATACTTAAAATCTCAACATTTACAAGCTGAGTGCTTTTACTTATAATTTCAGTTTCTTTCTGCAGAATACTTGATCTCTCTCTTCAATTTTCAGTTATGCTTGTTTCAGACATCAATTGTTAACTCCAGGGTTCCTCTGGGGACAGAGCAGCCAACAACACAGTTTTCAGAAAAGTCTCTCTGGGCTCCTAAAAATGCAAAGAAGAAACTCCAGGCTGTAAGAACTGGGCAGGAGCGAGCCAGGAAACAACCAGAGCTGCTGTGCAGCCCCAGTGCTGGGGCTCTTCTTTATGGTCTCTGCTGCATCCTAAAAGACATGTAAAAATTCCTGTTCTGTTCTGATATTTTTATCTGTTTGCTGACGGTTTAACTTCGACAAAGAAAACTCCTGATAAAACACAGTTAAGGAAGGGTACAGCAAACCAGCTCAGATTCTGGGAAATCTTGGCACGCAGAAGAGGAGATGGAAAAAGTTACATTTTTACGTTAATCACTTCACTGGTCACTTCCCGGGGGAAGTGCCAGAATGGACTGATAGGCCCTCAAAAATATGTGAATTCCTTCCTTTAGCTCCCCCACTCAAGGCAAGAACCTTTCCTTTGCCTCCACTGAAGGCCAGGTGAGGGTAAGGTGCCACGTTCATACCTAAGCTTCGGAAAAGCCAAGGTGGAGAGACTCTAACTCTCCAGTTAGAAAGAGATTTTCCAGGCACAGCTTCCACCCAAAATTATGGGCAACAATGTTGTTCTCCCATGCTCTCCCAAGTCAGCAGCTCCTCATGGTTTGTACTTCTGAACTCCGAGCAGCTGTGGTCAAATGGAGGCAGCATTTGATGTATGTCAAGGAACTTCAGCAACTCTCTCAGCTCTCACATGTTCCAGCAGGTAGAAGGTCCCCAGCAGAAGCCACACACATTTGTCTGATGATCCGCAGGGCCCTCCGTGTAAAAATAAAAATTCAGAGCACTTGCACGCATTAAAATCCACCCGGTTTGCCAAGAGACTAATTGTCAGATACAGGAAAAATGCCAGGAAATTCAGCACAGCTAAATGGTCCGAAGGCCTGTGAGACTTGGCAAACCCCAAGAGAGTTAATTATTGCATTATTGGTAACGTTGAGGACTTGAAAAATGTTTGGCCTTGCTTTCCTGACACAGAGGATTAAAGGTTAGAGATTGTCTCTCTCCAGAGCAGCCCCTGGTGTAAGCAGATCTCTGGCAAATCAATGGGAATGATGCCTGAGGAGGGGCAGGACACTGAGCTGACCTCTGTCCTGGGTTCAGTCCTGCTTTGCTGACAGCCTGACCACCGAATTCCCCGAGTCTCCCTTTCCCTCTCTCCTGAAGGGGAACAGGACAGTCTGTGCCTTTGACAATGTCAAGCTGAGCTTTGAGCTTTCTGTCCTGTGTGAGGGCCGTGTCCAAGGCAGAAGGGAATATTCCAAGGAACTGTAACTCGGAGACAACCCCTCTGCCTCTTGGTCTGCCGCTGATTTTTAAACTTTCTGATGGCAGATACCAGTCAAAGAATCCCAGAACCATTTAGGCTGGAAAAACCCTCTAAGATCGTTGAGTCCAACCAGCACCGCCAAGGCCACCACTAAACCAGGTCCCCAAGTGCCACATCTACGTGTTTGCTGAACACTTCCAGGGATGTGGCCCGCGCACACAAAGATGGGCCCGGTTTCGGAATTGCTGGAGCCTCGTGACTGATAACACATGACAAGCACTCGGGGAAGCATCAGGTGGGACGGCGAGCAGCTGAAGGATCAGTTAACCCTCCTGCACGGCCCGAGGGGGGCTGTGTGTGAGCAGTACCCACCGTCCATCCCGCGGGGCAGGAGCACTCCCCGGTGATGTGGTGGCAGACGCCGCCGTTCTGGCAGGGGCAGCGCAGCTCGCACTGGGCTCCGTGGCTGCCGGGGGGACACAGCTCCTCACAGCTGGGGGGGAGACAACGACAAACACAGAGAGGTCAGCGCCGGGTGAGGAAAACCCACCACACACAGGTCATCAGGGAGCACTCGTGCCAACGGTGAAACCTCCGCGAGCCTCAGCCGGCACTGCCAATCAGCCAAGATTCCTTTAATTCTGCTGGGGGTGTTCACGTGCCGTGGATCCAGCCCTGGAAGGCTGAGGCTGGTGTGTAACCTTTCTGCACATCCCAAATTCCACCCCATCTCAACAGGACACCTCATAACCATTAAAACAGCCCAGGAAAATACGAGTTGCAAGATGAGGCCTTCAACGTGAATTATGTGACACGGCAATAAAAGAAACTGCAAATAGAATAAAAGGAGAAGATTTAAATGCTTGAAATTTCTCCAGTCGCTACTGAATGTTAACATTTGCAGTGTATAATGGACTGGCAAGGACTCAACATCATTTAAAGGCTATTTAAGCTCATTGAGTCTCTCTCAGTACTCGTGGGGAGACGATGTAAGGCTAATCCCTGCAAAAACACTGTCTCCTACATTGGTGCTTTCAGCATCAAGGTTCTGAAACTGCAGAGTGTTCTTCTCCTAACTGACTGTCCTCTGATGAGGATGCTCCTACCACGTATCAGGGGTTGGCCCTGCTGAGAACTGACACACTGGTGTCATTCCTAATAATGTGCATAGTCTTTAGCAGTGAGTGCTTCCACAGCTGAGGTCACAAGTCCATGTGGAAGTCAGGTACTAAATAAAATATTCAAAAGGTGTATCATTTATTTATGAGGGTTAACACTGTCTTTAGTTTTTATCTTCCCCTTCTTGCAGGTCAACAAATAATAATAGACTGCAAAAGTATTAAGCCACCTGTAATAGATCTCTGACCAAATTCAGGGACTAAATTCTCTTTTCCCCTTAAATAATTCCGAAAACCATAATTACTTCTGAAACTGCTGAAAGATGTCTAATGAGAACTGATGTTACACTGTGGGCAATTTTAAACAAGGAACTATTGCTTGCTGTCCTGAAATTAATATGCAGATTTTGCGAATCCTACTGGTAAACTTCCCATGTGGTGGATGGGGATTTAGCTACACGATTCTCGTTGAAGTTAATAGGAGTCACACGGCTAAATCCCTGCTCAACAGGCTTAAAATCTACCCCCTAGATAGTAAGCTGATATAGTTAACAGCAATGCTTTCTCAGTTAGATTGAAAGTCAAATAAATTGTGGATGGTTAAGTCCCATTTGATACTGCACTGGACTGCTAATGAGGAGAGAGTCCAATTGCTTATAAAAACTCAGCTGTAATTGGATTGTATTCACATTCTGAAATTAACAGGTAGAGTTGTTGAACAAGATGGAAAATATAAAGGATTCTAAAGCTTATCTTAGCACTGCATTGTATTTCATTATGACAGAATCATGGAATCCTGGAATGGTTTGGGTGGGAAGGCACCTTAAAGATCATCTGGTTTTACTGCCTGCCATGGGCAGGGACACCTTTCACTAGCCCAGGTTGCTCCAAACCTGTCCAGCCTGGCCTTGGGCACTTCTAGGGATGGGGCAACCAAAACTTCTCTGGGTAACCTGTGCCAGGACCTCAACACCCTCACAGGAACAATTATCTTCCTCCTATCTCATCTTAAACCTGCCCTCTGGCACTTGAAAGCCTTTGTTACATCACTACATTCCCCATCCAGCTCTCCTGGAGCCCCTTCGGGTGCTGCAGACAGCTCTAACCGGCAGCAAAAGGGAAGATTCCCTTTATTTAGTCTCTGTCCTGCCACCTGATTTCCCCAAAGGCAAGTGCCAAGCACGCCGTGCCCGTTCTGCCGAGCGCTCTTGGCACCCGAGGCGCCCCAATCCAGGCCAGGCCCGACGCGGCCCCCGCGGTGGCACTTACAAGACTCCGGTGTATCCGGGCGCGCAGTGGCACTCCCCGGTCTGGTGGTCGCAGGTGGCCCCGTGGTGGCACTGGCACTGGAGCTGGCAGCCCTTGCCGTAGGTGCCGGGGTCGCAGAGCTCCTCGCAGCGCCAGCCGCGGAAGCCGTCGGCGCAGACACAGGCGCCCGTGATGGGGTTGCAGAGCGCGTCGTTCTGGCACTGGCAGCGGTTGCTGCAGTGGGGCCCCCAGTGCTCGCTGTCACAGCCTGCAAAACACACACGGCCTCACCCTCCTGGCGGGCACAGAGCAGCCCGGGCGGCTCAGCCCAGCCCCGCAGACGGCAAAGCACCCCCAGACTTCCCAAACCGCCCGGCGCGCGAGGAGGCGACGGCACGGCTGGTACAGCCACACCTGAGGGCTTCTCTAACACCCTTACTGGGTCAGCACCGACTTCTTTTGATATCCTGTTTCTTAGTGCTCTTAGGTAGCTGGAAGGAGTGAATTTATAGCAGAATTAGAGGCAGAGGATCACATCCTGCCGACAGACTGGCTAATGGCAGGTGGCACTGCCGAGCAAACCCTGTCGATTCAATAATGTCATCAAACACTGTTTCTTTGTACTGTTCCCGTAAGATAACAAATAAGATAATCGAAAGAAGGCTTTCTCCTTGCTGTTAGTTTGTTGTTGTTGTTGTTGTTGTTTTGGTGGGGGTTTGTTGTTCTTTGGGTTTTTGTTTGTTTTGAGTTTTTTAAAATATAATTTTTTTGTCTTTTCCAGACTAAGTAGACAGCAGGGAAGAAAATAACACTGGAGACAGGATGACCTGAGGCTGCCCAAGCTTAGGAATGAAGGTATGGAATGAGTATGTCAGGTAATTCCTGTGCCAGTAACAGGAACACAGACGGACCCCAAACCTTCTGGCCATTGACAGGGAGAGGAGGTTCCCTACAGGAGGAACTAAGGCACAGTGAGAACCCTTCATGTGACAATGCTGCTGGATCCCTTCTCCTCTTTTTTGGAGGATGAAGAGAGGGAAATCAGCATTACAGGAGCAGTCTGTCCTGATTTGTTGGAGGAACAGCAGTTGGCACCTGCACAACACCCGTCTGAGCTGTGCACTGAGCAGAGCTCAAAGCAAACCCCTGAGCTCCAGGCTTCCTCAGCAAACCACCAGCAGGAACACAAGGATCCCTTTCCAGGTACTGGTTGTGCTCGGAGAGCTGGTTTCAATCACACCAACAACCCTCCTGCTCCTGTAAAACCCACTGCCAGGCAGGAGAGGGGACAGCAAGCCCAGCAACAGAGCTGTCTCCACAACCACTTTTGTTTGCAAACATGCAAACTAATCCCCAGGTGCCACGTGCTGCTCCCCAGGCCTGGATCTGTTTCCAGGATTAGTGAGGTAAATGTAAAGCTTTTGTGATGCTTTTGTCCAGGAAATTCCGCAGCCCTCTCCTTCTACAGTACATGGCTCTAAACCCACGCTGGAAAACAACATCTATCAGTTAATTTTGGCAGTGTTTTTATCCTTCATTTTGTGAAGAGGGATACTCCTTGGTCAGACACCGAGGATACCCAACAGAGGAAAAAGAGAGACATTATTCTACTCACACTGCTGATTAGCAGTTTCCAAACTTGTGTCTCTTGAGCAAGTGCTAAAGGCCAAAATAAACCCACAGAAGACAATTCCAGGGTCTCCACAAGGATCTGCAGGGTATTAGAGGATGCAGGTGCAGAGAGCTGGTTTCATGTCCTGCAGAAAGCAAATTCCTGGGCACAGTCCTGCCCGTGCCTCACATCACACAGGTTACTGCTTTGCCTCACTTCTCCCCCAGCTGCAAACAGGGATGATAGTTCCTCTCTAACCCCTCTGGGAGCCCAGCAAACAAAATCTTACTCTTTATAAGACTCAAATTATTCCCGAGAATCTGTGGAAAGAGATGATCTATCTTTATTTCACACAGACACTTGCTCAGACTCTGTGAGCCTTCTGGGGCAGGGAGCAAAGCTGCAGGAGCTGATGGAGCTTCCCAGCAATTTCCATTCCAGAAGCACTGATTTCTTTTCTACAGAACTTGAACATCAAGGGATGCAGTTCTGCACCCCCACAAGGTGCAAATCCCAACTACGCAAGCACAGCTGAGAGCCCTTAGCATGGGCAAGTGGAATTCAGGGATCAAACTTCACCCTGCCTGCTTTGGGAACTGGATTCCTCCTGTGCCACACCTCACATCAGAGCCCCACCTGCAGACTGTGCCTTGTTCTGGGCTGGTACAATTCCAGATGCAATTAATTTCCTTAATATGAATAAATAACACTCATTAGAAGAGGTGATTCTATCCTTGCTCTCCCCTGTCTCAGGTGGGTGCTCCAACCATCAGATTTGTCCGCTGGGTTTTTGTTTGTCACTTTGAAACAAAGTGAAGGAGAAAGAAAACCTTTACAGGAAGGGAAAACCATTTTCCATCATCAGTTCAAGCATCTTGTTTCACCTGTGCCTCCCCCACCAACGGCTCCTTTTCTGTAAGTCCACCTTATTTGAACACTTATTTACTACTGATATTTGGTCACACATTTGCTTTCTCCGTGTCCCAAAGTTCACTCCACAATCCAGCCAAAGGGAAAGAGCAAAAGTGCTGAAGGAAAGGGCAGAAATTCCTCTCACTGGTTGGAAAACCATTTAAAAAAAAAAATATCTGGAAAAGAAAGCTGCAGTGACCAGAAAAGCAGCTGCCAGATTTTTCCAAAGGCTTCTCAGTGAAGGCATCAGTGAGTGCATGTTGCACAAAGCACTGAGCCCAAATGCTTTAAGTGCCTATGAAATAAAGCAGCTTGGCATACCAGATAGCTGCTAAGAATGTGAATTTCATGGGGATTTATTAAAGAGAGAACATAAAAATGAGGATTAAAGTACATCTGAAAGCTCATGGAAGACAGAAAAAACAGAATTACCGAAAGACGAGGCTTGTACAGTGTCATTGCCAATGTCTGACACAGCCTTTGCTTCTTTTCTGTTCCTAAAATGACTTGCAGGGATTGACTACAGTTCTCTAGATGGTCTGAAACCAGTCACAGTACGTGTGTATAACCAAGGAGAACACCCCGTTGTCTCACTGGTGATGGGATCACACACACTCAGTGACAGGTTGGACTCCTCTAGATTTAAGTCTTTGCCTCAGATGGTAAACGTTCCCTGCTTTCAGCCACCAGCTCAAGCCCTGTGTTAGTCACACTGAGCAGGGCCATTTCATGCACTATCAATTCATCCACTGCTGATTAACTGCAAAGGGAACTGAGTGCAAATCATTGGCAATGTGTTAGTGTAAAACTTGTGATAATGAAATATTCCCCTCACCTGATTTTGCGCTGCCTTAACCTCACACGAAAATAAGATCTGTGTTGCTCAGAGTTTATCACTTCCTATTGGTTTTCTTCCCCTCTTTCCTTTGGGTCCCATATTGCAGTGACAGACTGAAGTTGGAAGTAAATTCTTCCCCCATGTCATTTCACTGGCACGTGATGTGATATTTATATGGTAACTTAGAGATCTGCACTGTGATAACTTCTGCACCTCTGCACAGGTAGCAGATACAGAGATGATGAGTTAAATCCAAGTCCTTATTCATGCAATTAACTCCACTGGGCTCAACAGGCTCACTCGAGTGTGGGACCACTCGAGTGTGTAACCAGCTACAGGACTGGGGGCCAGCAGCTCCTCCTAGAAAACTAAAAACCAGAAGAAACCAAAGACTTCAGCGACCAAGATGTAGTTTTTCTATATCCACCAGTGTGGCAAACCCTGGCTGGTTGTGACAGTGACTCCAGTTTGTGAGACGACGGGCAAAGCAGGCTCAGAGCCACAGGATCGCGCTGCACTTCGGGATCATCAGCACCTTCTCCCGTGGGCTTGGAGAGACCATCTTAAAAACACAAGCCCAGCCTAGCACATTCTAATCCCGCTCTTGTTGTGTGTTACCATAATAGAGATAAATAATAACAGCAACAACATGTGAACAGAGAGCTGATTAAAGCTTACACGAGCGCTCCACTGTAAATGCATATGCCATTAAAATGTCAACATGATACAGAGACTGTAACTAGACCATCAATAAGGAAAGCAACCTGAGAGTGGGGATGTCAGGGAGGTACAGATGCTCCCTTAGCTGCGTGTGGGGATGTCAATACTGTGAGGGATGAGCCAGAAATAGCCACTGTTCTCTTGGGAGATGCTACATTAAAGGGAACTGCCATATTTCAGGTCACGTGCCCACATTCCCTGGCAAACGCGCAAACTTAGTCACTTCTTCACCTTCAAAAATAGGACTGGAGAATAATTGCCACCAATGAAAATAACTCTGTAAAGGATGATGCTGGGTGCCTAAGCATAATTACACTTGTCTGCACAGGGTATGACAGGGATTCATCCTTCTGTGGAGAGACTGCTCAGTGCAGCACCAGGAGTGCTCCAGCTCACGCAGCACCAAGGGCTTTCCTCCTCTGGCCATCCCTACTCCCATGCCAAAGCCTCAGTTCCTTCTTGAAGTGAGGGGTAATTACTGCAGGCTCTGCATGGAGAATCATGGAATCAGAGAATGATTAAGGTTGGAAAACACCTCCAAGTCGTCAAGTCCAACCTTGGACCCACCAAACCACATCCTGAAGCCCCTTGTTTTGTGAACCCTCCCAGGGATGGTGACCCCACCACTTCCCTGGGGAGCGTGTTCCAGTGCTTAACCCTCTCTCAGTGGAGACAGTTTTCCTCTATTTCATCCTGTTACCAGTTCTGTCCTGGGAAATAAAATACACAACGAGGACACGCTGGAAGTGCTGCTTCACTCCCAAAGGGCTGTTTATCCCTCTAGGAATGATCAGGGAATTGCTGTGTCCTGGGTCCACAGAGCCACCCAGTGCAGCAGCACAAGTCAGGCACAATGAAGCAAACACACGAGTGGCAGGTAAATAAAAGGAGTCCTGAGGAAGGGATGACATTTATCGCGTGATTTATCCTGACAAGAGGGAGTCAAAAGCGCTATTCCAGAGCTTTTCCATCCCTGCACAGACACACTGTCAATATGAAAACAGCATCTTCTCTCCCAGCAGCACCAGAACCTGTGGTCTCAAGGTCTATGTTTGTGTTGTTCTCATCAGCACAAGCCTCCCTGTGTCTCTTTTGTAGCCAGTGACCATTCCTGGGTCTGCAGAGTCAGTGGGACATTCACAAACATTCCTGCAGAAGGCACAGCTAAAAAATACCCAGTGGTGGATTTTCTTGGTCTAAAGGCTCAGGGCCTGATGGGGAGTTTCAATTAATCCACACTTTAGAGCAACTTTCTGCAGACTTGCTGAAGCACAGAACGCAGCTCACAGTGAATAGCCAACATCCTGGAATATTTCCAAATTCAGTTTGTAACGTTTAAATGAGATGCCAGCCCTTAAAAATGCAAACAGGAAATAAAATTGACTTATTAAATCTAGGAGGACACGGCTTAAGAGAGATTATTCTAGAATTTACTTGGAAATTAGGCCTGGATTCTCCCCTTAATGTAACTGTACTGTTGTAGAATGATTCTGTGAATACAAATTAAGGTGAAATACAGCCTGAATTCTGGGTGTTGGTTTTTGTTTTTTTTTTTGTCTAATTCAGTTTTGGAATCGGGCAAAGAAACAGCAAAAGCTAAAACATATGCCTGGATGTAAAGAATAAAAAGGTAAAAACAATCAATTAGTTTTACTCCTGGCACTTTATCCAATAGGAAAATTACAACCCCTGTATTGTCACTGCACAAACATCACTCACTTTGGCACAGCTCAACACCACTGGAAACAGAAGCCAAGCAAGAGGTTTGAAACAAGGTCCGTGAAAAGGGAATTCCCTTCCAGCGGCACTTCCCAGCACTTTGTGTCTGGCTCTGAGCAGCACCAAGTCCCTCCCACACCAACACCCTTCCAAAGGCATGAGCCAGGTTATCGGAAAATCACCCACTGAGCTGCTCCATCTAAACCACAGAAGCTTCTTCATCTTGTTAGACTGCTCACCTTGGAATTTTAACCCGTTTAGGGAAATGACTGACCTCAAAATAGCCCAGATTTCCACAAGTGCCCTTCAGAAATATTCTTACAAACCCTTAGAGACCAATGCTCTAATTCCATGATTTCCCCAGGCAGCTGGGACCTCTGCCATGGACAGAGCTCTGCCCCACACCCAGGGCTGTGCTCCCGTGTCCCCAGGGAAAATCCACCTGGACTTGATCAAACCATGAAACGTGCGATTTGCAGACACCCAGTGCCACCTCTGGACAACTCAGGACACACATTCCTCGAAGGCTTCCTCTGTGTTAAAAGCAATTTGCAATTCAAGGCTTCAGGGCCTTAGCAGGACTCCTCTTACAGCTTTTCCTTGGAGCACCGTGGGCCACTGGCTGTTTAATCTCCGGGTAGGAAGTGCCCCACAGGGAGGGTGAGAACCTTCTCCTCCCAGCCCACCACCCACACACTGGAGGTTTGCTCTGGTCCGTGCTGATGAACCCTCCTGATGACACCCTTGCAGGGATTTTTCATATCCTCCGTTTGCTTTTTAAGGAAAACCGACCCAGAGCGGGAGCACCACACGTAAATAAGACACCTGACTTACAGAGCTGGTGCCACCAACATAGGAAGATGTCAGATGAAAGGTTGGAAGTACAGCAGTAATTCAGTACTTGAGCCTATGAATTATGATATTTGCCTCAAATATGTGAGCACGGGGTGCTGTTCACACACCCTGGCATTTGCTGACTCCTGAGCTTGCAGCTTGGCAGCCTGAAGGTTCCCAAACCCGGATCCTGTGGAATGGAGTCGGAACGGGGCCTTTTATCTCCACTGCCAGACTCTCAATCACAGCACACACAACTGCAATAAAGAAAGTGCCACTCTCAATGTTTACAACTCTGAGACTGCCCAGAGCACCTACTTTGCATCTGTAAATAGGCATCTGTATATCCATCCCAGGGGCAAAACCTGGGGTTAATCTGAGACTGGCAGGACTTGCAGCAGTCTCATCTCCTGAGTTTACAGACCAGTCTTCATCAGATAGAAATGGAAAGATGGGAACATCAGCTGATTTCTCCCCAAATTGACAGATTATTACTCACAGGAGGAAATTAATCTCATTTTGCGTTTGCCTTTCTTTTTTTTTTTTTTTCTTTCTTAAGGACAGGAGAGCAGATTTTCATCCTCCAAGAAAGATCGTCCTGATTCTCGCTGAAGCTCCTGGTCTGAATCAGATACGGAACATGTGGCTGATCTGGGCCATGATTTAATCTCAGCTGATGATCTCATTAGTCACTGAGTCTCCAACATGTGGTACCTAATTCAATCACAGCACTTCAGAGACCCTGCAGTTTATTTAGAATCCTCTGAGGAAACGTTTTCTTTCCAAAGTGATCCTTGTTTAAAGAACATTCCTAAAGTATTCTGTGGAATGCTCACAACAGTTACCCAGCTGTAGGTTTGTATTTTGGATAAATGAAACAGAATCACTCCAAGACAAAGAAAAGTTGAGTATTTATATTGTCAGCCTCATCAAATCCCATAATGAACTCAATATATTTTGGAAGCAGCAAAGAGGGAGAAACAACTTCCACTCCTGACAGATATCAAAGTGTGGTGTTTTCAGAATTTTCATCATGAGCTATTTTGACAGAGACGTCAAAAGAAGTGAAAATTAGAACATTAAAAAAACCCTGAGAATATTTCCTATTTCTTTTTGTCGAAATTACTGCTCTGTTTAATGAGCCTTTAACTCTACTGACACTCTAGATCTTACAAGGAGTTTAAAATCATGAAACGCTTCATGAGGGAGCGACAACATTCTCTACAACGCTGGCAGCTTGTCTTCTCGTTATAATTTTTGTAGAGAAAGATGCTGCATTCTTTAAAATGCCTCTTTTTTTTAGTGTCATATTAATGGGAGGCAAAGTCTGTTCTTTAATTAGAATTTTACTGTGGTGAATTAAAAAATACATGGGCAGAGTATCAAGAGTCTAATAAAACTAAATGAAGATCCTATCTCTCCTCTGTATGAAACCCAGCAGTCTTTGCTCTGGCAAAACTTCCATCAATACTTCATTATTATTGTCTAGGACAGGGCTGTAATAACAAGATCTGCAAGTAACTTACTTCCAAATTCTGTCTTCCAACTGGGTAAAACATTCTCAACATCTATAATGGACTTTAGATGTTTCCATTGACTATATAATGAAATTTCCTTGTAACGCCTCTGCACAGAAGTAAAATCAGTTCTGCCTGCAAGAAGGGGTAGAAACACATTGGATATGCCTAAAGCACGGCAGGACAGGTAGAGGGGGGAGATGCATCCTCCAAGAGGCAAGGGCTGGAGAGGCCACTGGAGGGGCTCAGGAGTGGTGGCAGCAGAAGTGCTGGAGAGGTCTCTGTCACTGGAGATTTGGAGCTCTTGAAGTGATATCTGTGAGAAAACCCCTGTGCAATATCCATATATAGCTACCTAAACAGCCACTCTCAACAGTCCTTAGCTGAGAGCCCACCAAGGCAGCTCTGGCAGCAGAAGCAACCCCTCTTCCCCCTCTCAGTTCAGAAATTCCAGCTGATTGGGATGCAGTTTGGAGCGGATCCACAGGGCCAGCCCGGGAGCTGCAGCAGCCTGGCCATGCTGGATGCCCTTCAGTCACACCCTGCAACTGGGCAGGAGAACTCTGTCCATCACCTGGGGAATCCACCCAGCTGAAAGTAACCTGCCCTGGGCACTGCAGTCACCTCTGCACCCCCAGTGCCTGCACAGGGTGGAGCAGGATCCAGCCCGAGTTGTGCTCAGCTCCTTGTTTTTCCCAGCGCATAAACCAGGCACCGAAGGTCACCCTGCTGAGGTTTTGCCAGATATGCAATATCCCTTTGTTTGCAGTTAAAGCAGTGCTTAAAGGAGAAAAGCTTCTTGTCACTGAAAACAGCAAGAGTTGGAGCACGTTCCCTCTCCTCATTCCCACGCAGGGATGGGTGTCCCCTCACCTGTGGCTCTGCAGGTCAGGCACAAAGTGACACCAGCAAAAAGTGGGGGCTCATCAGCGGGTAAAATCAAGACATGCATTTGGAATAAAAGCTATATCCAGCTTCAAACTGTACCATAAAGATTCACCTTCAAGGGGACTTACAAGCACACCCTTCCTGCATAACTTAACTCCCAGCCCTGACTCATCAGTCATTTTTAAGGTGGTCAATAAGCAATTTTTTTTATTGCATTGATATTGAAACCTGAAGTAAACACTGTGGATTGTGGTATTTGCTTTTATTTCTAACAGTGTAGCCGGAGACGGAAAAGAACCACTTCTTCCCTTTGTTACAGTCCTGTCCTAATGTCTAATCATGGAATCCTGGAATGTTCTGGGTTGGAAGGCACCTTAAAGATCATCTGGTTTTACCCCCTGCCATGGCCAGGGACACCTTCCACTCACCCAGGTTGCTCCAAGCCCTGTCCAGCCTGGTCTTGGACACTTCCAGGGATCCAGGGGCAGCCACAGCTTCTCTGGG
>JAWMRA010000016.1:2316826-2397516 GCA_035584735.1 Pseudotriccus pelzelni | reverse complement strand
GGTTGGCACTGACCAGGCTCCCCAGGGCAGTGGGCACAGCCCCAAGGCTGCCAGAGCTCCAGGAGGGTTTGGACAATTCTCTGAGAGACGGGGGGGATTGTTGGGTGTCTGTGCAGGGCCAGGGGTTGGACTGGATGGTCCCTGTGGGTCCCTTCCAATGCAGGATATTCCACAGTTCTATGATTAGATGGAGTATATCATGTCCTTCTTGTGCCTTTTTGACTTGACTTTGAGCGCCTTTTGCATCTGTCACTGCAACTGGGAGAGGGCAAATCTACATGGATTTTTGCATTGCCTTGAGTACTGGAGGGGAGAAATGAGCATTGGAAGTAAAATGTTTGTCAAGACAAAGATGAAAACCTCACTTATCCTTCTTAAAATCTTTTCATTCTCTGTTTTAGATTAGGGTAGGAAAAGCATTCCTTGCCATGCTGGTGCAGAGCCCTCGCTTCCAAGTTGAACTCTGTGCTGCACTGGTGGAAATTGCCAACACTGAGAATTTCGGGAGCTTGGCTTTTTTTACTTTACTTTTTCATTCCTCCCATCTCTGTTGCTCTCTGGACAAGGAAAAGGACACAAATGACAGCAGAAAGTGCCAATAAAAAGGGTGAGCACAGCAGGGATGTTGCGTGGTTACAATGTCTGATAACTTGGCAACTTAATAGAGGTCATTGAAATAACAACACAAGGAAACAGGAATTAGGGGAACTAAAACCTTTTCTAGCTAAGAAAGTGGTGTATAAGAAAAAGCAAGAAGTATTAGGAAAGCCAGGAAAGCTGTGGTGCTCTTCAATGCTCCATGTTAAATTCTTATTATAAATTTTGGGGTTTTTTTAATGTGGTGATTGGTTGACCCTTGGCAGCTCCTCAACAAAACAGGGGATGAGAATAAGATGAAAAAGCTCATGGGTTGAAATAAGGGCAGGGAGCCCACGTACCAACTACCATCACGGGCTAAATGGGGTAAATTAATTTATTTTGTTGCCAATTAAAATAGAGTAGGATGGTGAAAAACAAAGACAAAAACGCTCAGACAGTTATCTGAGAATATTTTACTGTTTTTGTCAAAAAATCCTGTGATTTGTCCTTGTGTCTCTTCCATTCTGTTTTTTTCCCCTCTCTCTCACTAGCAAACACCTCCTCCATTAAGACAAAACCATGAACACCTCCTTTCCTTCCAGCTCTTGAAAATTCTTGAGCTGGCAACAGTAGAGGGATATAGCTGGCCTTTTCCTTCGGGGAAAGAGGACTGGGACATAACACTCATAACCCTTCATCTTCAGGCAGGACAACCCTGGAAGTCCAGAAAAAAAGCTGTACCACCCCTGGAAGTTGTATTTGGGTCCAGTCTTGGCTTCCCTTATAGCAGTGGGTGCCCCAAATGGCCAACTCCCACCTTGAGTTTGCACCTTGGATGCACAGGACAGGTGCTTCAGGTGAGGAGGCAGAATACAGACAAGACTGAGCCTTGAGCTCAGGTAAAGAAGATGCTGTGAGCAAATTTTGGCCCAGGTGCCTGGCTGGGTGATAATCTGCAAGCTCACTGTAAGTTCTGCTCCTCCAAGAGTTATGTGGTTCTCCTTCCTATTTATTTCTATGTGGAGTTCTAAATTTCCAAACTTATTTCTTGCTCGTAGGATAAATTTTCTCCCTGTGCATTTTTATTCGTGCAGGCTTTCACTTGATCCTGCTCTAAGATTCTCTCCTTTTCACGCTCTCAAAAACTGTAGCTACAGCAATTTCTATGGGCGCGTAATTATGTGGCTGCCGAACGCTCCTGTCTCTCTTGTCATGCCTGTTCTCCTTCCTGGTGCAATCTCAGGGACAGGAGTTGTGACACTGGAGTCTCTTAAATCATCAGTCAACACAAGCACAGTTTGCACAGTCTGCAGGCTGAGATCCAAGGCACAGGATCCCCCTGCCGGGCGTGTCTGGGGTCTCCTTGGGATGCGTGGGCTGGGGGGTGTCTGGAGCTCTGCACTCACGAGAAACAGCCACATTTCCTGCGGAATTTTGGACATTGAGTGAATGCAGCATTTTCAACTACCACCTGAAAAGCCCCAGTAACAATTCGGACAAATTCCTTGAAGTTCTGCAGAGGCGTTCCTGGAAAGTTGCCTCAAAACGCTCCCAGTGCCACCTGCAGATTGCTGAGAATCCTCTTGCTGTCATTGTGCCACCGTCTCTTCAGGTGGCTGAAAGACATGGGAATAACGCTTTGAGGGAAATAAAGATGCAATTTCACACTCCACCCTTTTCTTCCTGTTCTGGTTCTTACCCTTTTGAGAAGCTGATGTCGGATCTGCCAAGGTTACCCCTTGGGAAGTACCTAATGCAGGTGCTGGGAGTTGTCCAGCAGCTTGGAAACATTTATTTGTACCACAAACAAGTTGCTCATTTAGTCCTCAGACTTGTTTAGCTCCCTGGCTCCTGACATTTTCAAATGACAGTAGTAAAAATGAATGTGGTGAGTGGAGTGGAGTTGTAGCTGCTGGTTTATGTACTGCTTGAACAAAGAAGGTAATGAATCCCTTTTCTGTGGTGTGAGGTTATGAAGCAAAGCAAAGCAAAGCCTTGTGGGGGTGCAAAAACACTGAATAACACAAACATCATAAATCAGTTCCTGAAACATGATTGGTTTGAAGTATTTTAGGAAGAGGCTCTGTCTTCTGAGCTAAATTTGATAGTACAGTACACTTCCTCCAGCGTTAAGAGATCCAAACAGATCCAAACTAGGACATAATATTTCAAAGGACACTAAAAAATATTACTTGGATGAGGAAAGGAAGGAAAGATCAGGAGAGAAAGCTTCTCCACTGGCTGTACTACGGATTTTTTTTTTCCCAAATAAACCTTCTGTCATAAAGAACTCTTGTCCCACCTCCAGCTTTACCCTGTATAACCAACCCCACGAGCTTCAGAGCACCTGCTGCGTCAGTGACACGGGTACCTGTTGCAAGGCAAAAGTGCTTTCATGAGATTTAAATCAATTTGGAATTGAAAAAGTGTATTGATGCCAAACAGTTCGCTGTCAGGATACGTTCAGGTTCAGTACTGGTAATGCAATGGATAAACAACAATGCCAGACACCCACAAGTAATAAAGATAGAGCTCTGATTTCCATAATTCCTAGGTATTCTTCTACAGCTCATCCTGAGAGCTTTAACCTGACACAGGCACAAATATGCCCTTGTCCCCCAGCAAAAAATGAAATAGCACATACAGAAAAGAATGAATCTTTTGGATGAAGCTGCAACCAAAGTAATAAATAGAAACATTGCTATTGCTGGGTCTGGAAAATAACAATCACATTCAAGAGAGTAAACTAGAAAACAGATACGTTTTAGCAGCTCATCCTGAATTTTCATATAAAATAAAAATATCTAAATGGAAGAAAATATCTAAAACTTTAAGGAAAAGTTTAGCAAATGAGGGGGAAACCTGTGGGATTATATGTATGATGAGGCAGAGTAGTAAGATTATTTAAGTTATCATTTAACAGCAGATTAAAGAAATGTAGGGTGTTGTTCTTCTATAAAAACAAAGTTAAAATGCTACATTTTTAGCAAAATTTGGTATTGTTGCTACAGTTAGCACAGATTAATCAAAGCTTACATATCCTGTTCCTTACACATAGAGAAGAAAAATAATGTCCCTACTACTCAAACTGCACAAAAATCTCAAAATAAAAAGCTTTTTTTATCTATTTCTGCTTGATCCTTGCTTTTAGTCTCCCTAGATTTCTTTTTTTATCAGTTCATAAAACCTGTGGCACCTTTAACACAGGAGCAATTATTTGTATTACTAAGCTCCTACAAGGCTTGTAAAAGGAGAGGAAAGTAATTATTTATGCCAGGTAAACAGGGTGGTAATCAGAGAAAATTTGCCTTATGTGCAGTTCTGCTTGGGTTTTAAAGAGATTTCAGTGTTTTACTTTATAAAGCAGAGAGAGATTAATTATGATCTTTTCTATATATGAAAGAACATCTGTTTTAAGTTTAGTTTCTTTATGAAAAGTCTCCAGAAAGGTATCAGAATGGGACATCTTCCTCCATTTCTATGAACATTGCAAATGATATGAGGGGTTTCCTAGGGAAAATGCTGGAACTTTCTCAGTGAAATCTCAGTCATTGAACTGTGTGCCTTTAACACCACATGCCGTGTTCTCTGGGCTTTTTGGAAAATATCAAGTTAAAAGAGCCATAAAACAAGAAGAAAAATTGAAAATCAAAATCATTATTAAATTTTAATATCTTTTTTCCTTTATTGCCTGCTGATACACCTGCCAGAAAATATTTTGGTAAGTCTAATTTAATTTTAATCTTTGTTCCATCCAGCCTTGTGCTACACCAAACCTCAGAACAAACTGCTGTTATCAGGAGGCTGAAAAGACATGTCTCCTAAGGAGATTAACTGCAAGTTACTTTCTTTTTGCTTAAGAAAAATCCATGAATCCAGTAAAATATCAATCGTGTTGTGTGTGCTTTCCATCATATGCAGTGGGCACATAACGAACTGATTTAAAACTGGAAAAAGCCCTCCATGTGTGCTCTTGTTGGTTGGCACGGCAATAATGCTGGAGCACGTTATTAACCATGCAGCTAAATGTGATATCCCAGTGATTCCATGAAATTCACATGCTTTGGTAAAGGCTGGAATCATTGGCTTCCCAAGCTCTGTTCTGTCATATCAGCGCTGAAGAGTTAAGGAGCTCAGCGGGACCGCCCGATTCCAAAGGGTCAAACGTACAATTCGTGACTTCACAGAAACTCCACCATCACCAGTTTGAAACCCAGAAATCCAACCTTCAGGATCAACCCAGAGGGACAATGGCTCTGAGCTTCTTGACGCTGAATTCCCACAAGGACAGCCTCCGATTATTGAGCTCACTGGGCTTGTGGCTTGTTACCTTTCAGTGGCAGTTGTTGAGCCACTGGCTTGCAGAACATTCCCTGTCATCCCAGCAGTCTGGAGATGCTGTTCCCTCATCCTCAGAGGAACCTGTGCATAGTCATCATCCCCTCAGGAAGAGGGGCTGAGCCAGGAGTTCACTGCAGTCCTGGGCTGTTCCCTCCACCCAGCAGGCAGAGAATCCGAGCTGGAGCCATCCCAGGGACCTTCCCCTTGACACTGGTGCCCAGTGCCAGGGACGCACATCAGCCTCCCTTGGGATTAGAATATCCCTGACATGCCAGAGATACCGATGACAGGAGGCTTTGCAGTGAGCTGCAGCTGATAACCAGTCACTTCACACGTGCCTGGCGCCTGTGTGAGCATCAGAAATGTTCAACTGCCACCGCAGCTTTTGCCTTGGATTTTTCCCAGCCAGCCAGTGAAACTGGAATACTGGTCTCCTGGCAGGCTGTCCCCTCAGGCTGTCAGATCAACAGGCATGAGCTCAGGAGGAACTGCACTGACAAGCCTTGAGCTCTGGCTCAACCTTAAAGCATTGCTGATCCCCTCGTGGGGTCCTGCACCTTCATGCACAAACAATAAGCCCAGTCCCGCAAAGCCCGGTTTGGGCAATATTTCAACAAATAAAAGGTGTTAAACTTGAGGCTGTATAAAGGAGGTCTGGACCTTTGAAAAGCTGCAGATATGAGTCCTGCTCAGGTGCCCTGTGCCTGGCAGTAAACTCAGAATGAATGAAATGCTGAATGCCCAACCTGAGGAACACCCAGTTAGCACATGACAGCTGTCCAGATGGTGACCATCCTTCTACCTCTGCTTTGGCCAACTCGTATCTGTGTATAAAGCTTTGACAGCTATTAAATTCTCTTAGTTTTAACACTGCTTTTGGAATGTATTTAATTTTCATACTAAGAGGCCCAAATTGCTGATGTGGGATGGAATCCAAAATGCACTGAACTCAGCAGAAAAAAAAAAAAATTGCAGCCTGCCTGTATCTTGGAAATAGTAATTAGTGACTGAAACTATTATAACTGACATCATGTTATATATGAATATATATAATAAATGTAGTAGAGTGTTGATAGGAAAGACATGGACAGAATTGCATTGCCACCTGTGTGATTCTTCTCCATTTATTGTCTTGTCTTGCTGAGAATAAACATGACTGAAAGTGAGGTGGAAGGTATAGTGGTAGGATAGCCTTGGTTCAGTCAGCTCATCACACCAGGCAGTTTAACATCAATATACTGTGCAAATAAACACTTCTGTAAATGGAAAACAAGCACATTTCTAGCCTTTTAGTACTCTGGAGCTGCAGCTGACAGGCGGCACTTCGGCTTCCTTGGTGTGGAGTAATTCATGCTGTGCAACTGGGCTGCATCTCATGACCAGGAGAGAGCTTTTAAAAGGTGCCCACTGCTGCAAACCCCGTGTTTGCACAGCGCCAGGAGCTGACAGAAGTGTTCACAGTCACCTACAGCACTGTCTGTGTTGGCAGGTTGAAATACGGAATCATGGCACTGGGCGATCGCAGGATGGTTTCGGTTGGAAGGGACCGTAAAGCTCATCCAGTGCCACCCCCTGCCCTGGACAGGGACACCTTCCACCAGCCCAGGTTGCTCCAAGCCCCGTCCAACCTGGCCTGGGACACTTCCAGGGATCCAGGGGCAGCCACAGCTTCTCTGGGCAACCTGTGCCAGGGCCTGCCCACCCTCACAGGGAACAATTCCTTCCCACTATCTAACTTAAATCTACCCTTTTTCAGCTAAAAGTCATTCCCTCTGTCCTGTCCCTCCAGGCCCTTGCCCAAAATCCCTTTCCAGATTTTTTGGAGACCCTTAAGACAGTGGAAGGGACTCTAAGATATCCCTTACTCCAGGCTGAACAACGCAAACTCAGCCTGTCTCCAGAGCAGAGGTGCTCCAGCCTCTCCTATAAAATTTTATTTCAAAAAATAAAATATTTTTTATCATTACTTTTTAATGCTTGGATACAGCACTTTCTAGTTCAAAGTGTTTCCACCTATACTGCATCTACCAGGCAAAGCTCCCAGGATTTCTTGGCCAAGTGGTGTAAATCAGTCCTCTGAGTCACTGGCTGAGCTGGAACTTGGAGGACTGTGGGTCTCTCAGGCCAGGCCAGTGTTGGTTTAGTTTTCTGTATAAAATCCATTTCAATTAAAAGCCTTGCTGACAGTAGCACCATTATTCAAGCTGGGAAGTCATTCTGTGCTGATAAAATTGGATTTCTTTGTCACAGTCTTTCAGACTCTGTCCCCACAATGTGTAGCAATTTTGCACAGAAAAAAAAAAGAAAAAAAAAGAAAAAAAAAAAGTAATTTAATCCACCGTGGTTATTGCAATTACAAATAGTGTTCACAAAACTGAATTCATAATTCTCCAAAGCATCACACTGCCATTCAGCCACAGCACAGCTGGGGAGAAGAGTGCTGAAGAAGCTGAGCAAAATAACTGCTGTGGGTGATTGCAATGCAAATGGTTTATTATTGCACACAGCAGAAATTACCCACTTCCTCCCCCTTGGTTTTTTTTGCTGTGAAGTCATAACACAAAACACTGAGCTCCTCCTGAGGAGGCACAACAGTTGGAAGCTGAGAGCCTACAAGGAGATATCACTGCTGGTGTGTCCTCTACAGCCTGGGAGTCTGAAAACAGCAGCAGAGCCTGAGCTGAAGTTTAAGGAATAGAGATGGAAGACTGAGGGACTTGGGCATTTGACTAAATCTTAAGGCATTTATGGCCATTCCTGGAGTATTAATCTCATAATTGTAACTACATGTCCAGCCTGGCCTGGGACACTTCCAGGGATCCAGGGGCAGCCACAGCTTCTCTGGGCAACCTGTGCCAGGGCCTGCTCGCCCTCACAGGGAACAATTCCTTCCTAACAGCTAATCTAAATCTCTCGTAGTTTGAAACTTTTCCCCTTGGTCTATCCCATCTGTCTGTGTAAAAAATGACTCTCCCTCTTTTGTATAACCCCCTTTAAGGAATAAAAGGCTGCAACCAGATCTCCGCAGAACCTTCTCCTCTCCAGGCTGCAGGGGAACAGCTGGGTTTGGAAGGGGTTAATTCCTAATTCACTCTGTGGAAGTCTGGATGCAGATTTCCACATCCTGGATGTTCACCTTGCACCAAGCAGTTGCAAAGCAGAACAGGCAGCTCAGTTTGTCCTCCCCCACTTCAGCAGCTGCAGCTCCAGCTCTGCAGCAGGAGCTTTGTACAGATACGCCCAAAATACGCCCTCGTGGCAGGAGGGTCAGCTCATGGTCACTCTCTGTCACTCCAGACAGTTCTTGGGCTTCTTGAGCCTCTTAATGAACCTGAATCAGGTACAAAAAAGCAGAGGAAACCCTCAGGTCACGTCCTGTGGTTTGGGTTTGTGTTATGCACGAAGTGCCCTGTGGGACGAAGGGGAGAAGGAGGAGCTGGTCCCAAAGCTCACCAGGATCACTGCACTGCACGTTCCTGTATCGCATTGCAGCTCCAGGACGTCACTGAACTGTTTGGCTTTGGAGTGCCTTTCCACTGGAAATGCAAAATTAATGAGCCATCCTGAGCCTCCCAAACAATAACAGGGATATGAATAAAAATTTCCCCCTAACTGTCCTAATTTCACATGAACCTTCCTAACCCAGCCACATTTAACACCAAAAAAGGGGAAAACACCCAAAGCAGAAGACATTAATGAGTTGTGAAACATGGATCAAGGGCATTTCTCTTAAATCCCTGATTTGATCAGTTCAAGATATGTCCCTCTCATATACCAGTAATCACCTGGATACAGGGTTTAGCAACTAACTCTAATTATAGAGATGTTGAGCAGTGATCTTTTTAAAGTGAGAGTTAAGCTGAGAAGAGCTTCTTGACTGGAAGCCAGTGTGCTCAATCAATTAAATTATCATAAGAGAAGAAGAATCAGACCAAGGGGGGAATGTGGATGCGAGCGTGAGGCTGATCATTAGTACAACTGAACTGTCACCTCAGCTCAGGCTGGAATGTGGCCACAGAAGGAGATTGATGGATGGATTTTGCTCAGCAGAGAGCAGCCCACAGTGAATTGCTGATAAGATCTGAAAATAAATCTTACAACATTACAAGGCAAGGTGGAACTGCAGCCTCTGCAGCCTTGCTGTAGCTCCCAGGCTGAGCAGGTCCTCCTGTCTGCCTTGTCCCAGGGGGCTTTCCTGGCCTGAAGGAGGTTCTTCTCCCCATGTTATGGGATGTTTGGAAAGTTTCAGAGTGGTGTTACACAGCAGCTCATTAACACTGGAAGTGGAGTCAGCCTGGCAAGATTTGCATGGGTTTGTGTGACTCAAAGATGCAGACTTCCCCTGGAACTACTATTTTTTCTAGGTGACAACTTCACATCTGCCAATTAGAGGAAGGAGAGGCTGACTGGAACCCCAGCAAAAAGCAACCCGAAGCAAAAAGGCAGTGTGGGATGTGAGGGACGTGAGGATGAAGCTGTCTGGCAGGCTGGTTTCTGGGTTCCTGGGGGCTCTGACCTGCAGGGTACATGTGGAGAGGGGATGGCTGCCAGACAGCTCACTGCTAAGGGTTTCTCTGCTGTGTTTAGCTATTTTAGTGCTCAGCATTCAGGGACACTTTGGTTTAGGCTCCCTCAGTAGAAGGAGAGACAAAGAACTACTGATCTCGGCATATGGAGTCAAACTTTAAACTGACAGTGGAAAATTCACAGTGAATTCATTAGGTGCCCACAGAGTCCTAAGAAAGAGGAGGTCTGGGCTGCTGTCACGATCCTCTGCCTTGCAAGTTACAGGGCTGTGGCTCTGGACTCAAAAATCAGTGTATAAATCATGACAAGACGTGAACTTCCTTCATTCCTCATTTAGGAAGTTTGTGCTGTAGGAGATGTGAGGCTCATTCCTGTTACACAACCACAGGACCAGCTTTACAAATGATTATAAATATCATTATTTAACTCCTGTGGGAGCTCCAGCACTCCCAGATCTGCACTATTCTGGCAGGAGCTGTGTGTGAGACTTGAAATGCCTTCGTTTGTCACTTTACTGCAATTAGATGTTTTTGGAATGTGAAGTCTAAATAGAGATATTTTTTTCCCCAAAGCTGCATCCTAGATAAGATTTACACCAGGTGATTTCTGTCTGGCACAGACAAAGCTCCCACATTCCCCTTAATAGTCCAGAGCACTCTAATTAGGACTGTGGGTAGTGAGTTGCCTTTTTACAGCGTGTGAAGTCCATAAACCAAGGCCATTTACAGAGCTGCCCACTAAACCTCACACCCCTTTCAGGGCACGCTGAGATCTTCCCCTGACCATTGTAACATTCCTGTTCCAAGGGTTTTTAGTATCACTGAGAGATGGCCAAGCTGAGAGCAGGAGGAAGAGCAGCTCTTAACTCCATCCATGAAGCTGGAGCTCGCACAGGTATAACACGATCGTCCTGGTTACGCGTCTCCCTCAAGGATGACATTCCATTCCTCAGTGCCCCTAAGCCACAAGGAAAGAGAAGGGTTTGGCTGCAAAGCCCAGTGCAAAGCTCACCAAGTAAATCAAAATCTTTGCACTGACCTGAGCTGACTCTGCTGAAACCAAAACACCAAAGTGAATTCAGATACATGGAAATGAGGTGCCAATTGTTTTTTTTCCCTGGCAATCATCCAGGGCTCGCTTGTGGGGTCTTCAAGCACTTGAAGCTGCCCTCTCACCCCTGAGATACCTCATCAGCAGAAAAAGGATGCATTTGCTCTTCACAGCTTCTTTCCTCAGAAATCTCCCGTGCTGAGCAGACAAGGCACTCGCAGCAGGCGTGTGGAATGCTGCTCTCATCAGCCCTCAGCCCGCCTCCCCAGCCTCATTAGTTCCAGCTTTAGCAGTGAAATCCCAGGACACAAGGCCAGGCTCAGCCTGTCACTGGTACCACCCTGGAGGCAGCACAGCCCAGGGGTTCATCCCAGCAGGAAGCTGGACACACTCATTGGAGAGATGCTGGATTCCAGGGATAGGGACATGAACTGGGGCTGTGCCAGTTAAACTCAAGGGCAGAGAATCATCTGGCCCAAGGACAAAGCCACTGTTTCCTTGGATCCCTTCGCTTGGTAAACCCTGTCATCTGCTGCCTCACACACAGATCTTGCCGTCCCCAGAGCCTACAAAACCAAGCACAATTCCCTGCAGAAAATCACAGGATCCCAGAAATTATAAAAGGACTCGGGTTGGAAGTGAGAGAATGGCTTGGGTTGGAAGGGACCTCCAAGATCATCTCGTTCCAACCCCCTGCCATGGGCAGGGATGCCAATAATGGAGATAAATTTCAACCTTCCTCTGGAAGTGCTGAAATCATTTGTCAGCTGGGTCAGATCACTCCTGTGAACGCCGTGTCCTCACCAACGCCCTGCCAGTTCTTCTGTCGTTCGCAAACTTGAGCTGCAGCGATTTCATATTTACTCCCAGATCATTAATGTAAATATTGATAGGAGTGAGTCTAATAGCAGAAGCCCACCAGAAATACATTTGATGTTTATTCCACACTGACAGCTGCTTTTTGAGATCTGTCATGTAGCTTTTATTCAGTGATTAATGCATGTTACTGATAATTGTATAGTGCTAATTTTTTTAACCAGAATATCCTGCAGAACTGAATCAAGCACGGCTCAAAAATGTATTATATTTGCACAGTTAGTCTAATAGAACTTGCAACTAAATCTGTGATTTCATCAAGGAATGAGATCAGCTTTGTGTAGAATGACCAATTTCCCGTGAAAAGCTAAACCTTACTTTATTATCTTTCAATTTTTCATTGATTGAATCCAAATAGCACCATAATTTATTGTTTTGCCTACTGAAGTAAACGATCTTGTCCAAAATCTGCACGGGATTGCGAAAACATTCAAGTTTCTCCTTGGTTTTCTCTTAAAGACATTTTCTAGAACTTTTCTCAAAGACATTTTTGAGAGCTTGCAACAGAGGCATCCAGAAGAGTGACTGGCACAGCAAGAAAGCCCAGGGGGAAGAAAGAATGTCTGAGTCATCCTCACAACTCCCTTTTCCAGGTCTCAAAGAGCAACAGGGAATTGTTCCCAGGCTGCTCCAGCACAGGCAGAGATTGATTTCAAGGTGCAGGATGTCACAGAGGCCTCGTGCTCTGCACCAGGGCTGGGCTGGAGGGACAGGGACGACTCCTGCTCCCAGGGCAGGGAATTAACAGTGTCGGATACTGGCATGACCATGAGCAGCAGAGCAGCTTTTGCTTTCCCCTCCAGCTCCCTCTCACTCTTCCCCTGCTTTCACAAAGGAATATGATTAAGATGTGAGTTGTTTAGATCCATTTTTAATATCTCCTGATCAAAAGGCGAAGCTTAAAGAGCATGTAAGGAATGACTTTGATATTAAAGAGAGAGAAAGAAGAACAAATAGTTTAATTTGCTTCTTGTCTTTCTTGGCTTGGGATTTTGAAGCAGATGTTCATATGCAAACACCAAAAAAAAAAAAAAAAAGCCCACATTCCATCCAAGTCTGAGCACAAATGGCCTGGTTAAGAGGGAAGATGTCTGGGGAGGGCTCAACCAGTTGCTGCCTGCGTGGGGTGGAGGAAGCGTGGCACAGGCAACGACCTCTGTGAATGGGCTGAACGTGGGACAAAAAATGAGAGAAGAAATCCTTAAAAAGGAACAAATACTTGCAGTAATCCCTCCCAGGAAACATGTGTAAGTGTGCTGGTGCAAGTGTAGCTGTGGATCTGAAAACTGAGATCGAGTATTACAGTGAGAGTTTAATGACGATCTCAAGAGACAAAGGAGGAAGGGATGGGAAAAGAAAGGGGCTGATTTCTGCATCTTAAGCTGATGAGAGCACAGGGTGGCACATGTGAAGCCTCTGATTAATCAGAAATAGGGGAAACAGACTCTTCATATCGTCCAAATTCTAAAGGGCTGCAATGTCAGATTTTCAAGAGGGCTTTGATTCTTTCGGGTCTGCGCATGTAATGAGGAATGAGAGAGAAACTGTGCACAGCCAGACCCTGGAGAGGAACCCAATCAGTCAGGAATCACACAGGAGGGGGTGTGATGTGTCACACATCACTTTAACCCAGAACCTGGGACAAATGGTCCATTGCAGCAACTACCACCAGCCTTCCAGCTCCCCCCTGGAAGAGGCACAGCAGCAGAACCTCCCTGTTCTCCCAGGCTGATTCCAAAGGAGGCAGTGAGGGAAGAGGGAACCACCTTGCCTCATCACTGCCAGGAGGAGAACAGGAAGGGACACAGGCACTGGCAGAGAGCTTTCAAACAGTCATCCTGCCCCTTTCCCTTCAACCATGGAATCATCACAGCTGGATGTTATCACCCATCCTGGCATTTCCTCCACACTTAAGATTTTTAAATTTTGTACATATTTAATCTTCGCTTCTCTTACAAGAACCTCAGGAATACCCCTAACTGTTCATGCTGAAGATGGAAGAGGAAGAGGAGGCAGACTGTTGAGTTTTAACAACCAAAAAGACCTAAGGTTTGGATATAAAACTGGGATGTTTGATATCACAGCAAGTCCTTGAGCTTCTGCCATTTGAAGCCTGTTCATGTGAGCAAGGCTATGGATCCAGATCACACACACGAGTTACACATGGACATACACACATCCCATTGGATTTATGGACACATTGCCACTTATCTCTCTGCCTGTAGCTCTGTGGAAGCCAAAATGTGCCACAGGGACATTTGTACCTCACAGGGTCCAAGCACAACTCATGCATTTGTGTCCTTCGGCCTTGGAGATGTTGGGCAATCACCATCAGATCGTGTTCCAGGCCAAACACCTCTTCCATTCCTGCCTCTCAATATGTTCAGGTTTCATATGGCAAATTAAAACATTTCAAAACATCTCTCTCTGTGCTCGGGTTTCGTATCAGTAGCACAGTATTTACCTTGCATTAACCGAGCAGAAGCTGACTGCAAAATCTGGCCCTTCAGACAATGGGATACCTTTGGCACTGGGCCCAGACAAGAACAAAAAAACAATTGCCTGAATTTAATCAGCTGGTGTTAGTTGGCAGTGCAAGAAGTCTTTATGCAGGTATTTATTTGTCCCAGCAATAACAAGAATATTGGAGTTTATATCCAGGAGATAAGGGAGTACCTTGTCACTCAAGCACAGCTAACAAGAGAATTGCTATTTGGTGCAGACATGTAAATGCCAAATGCTTAGTCTGGTTATTATTGTAAATTCCATTTTTACAACCTCTTGTTTTTAAAATGGTCTCTTAATTGATTTTTAATTATATTTTTCAATGACATTTAACTCCACGTGCTTTGTAAACAAACCCACACAGATGCCCAAATATATTAAAGGAGCAAACCCCGCTGCATTGGAGGTACTGTTTTCCCAGGCTGCACGAAGTGCTCCCAGTAGATGCTTTGCATAAGGAAGGGAGACCAAGTTTGTTCTGGGTGAAAGTGGGTGCAGTTCTACCACAGGCAGCTGCTGCCACAAGATTTGGTCCTCAGAGTGTTACTGATACACATCACCAGGAACACTGCTCCTCCTGACTGGCATCGGAATGGATGGGAGGATACACAAAATGGGTGGTAACTTCCAATTCTGGGCCCTGAGCGATTCCCCAAGTTGAAATTTGGCCAGGACACAGTGACCCAGAGCTGGTTTAACGTCAAGCTGCACAACGTCTTTAGTGCTCAGAAGAGGTCAGGACATCTCTTTAACCCCATGTTAGAGAGAAGCAGAAGGCATCTCATGTCTCCAGTGGGTTTTCTGGAGGTGTTCAACAGCCCAGGTGAGCATTGGACAGCGTTTAAGGACATGGAATTATAAATTGCATCCATCCAGCTGCCTAAAGCACAGGTTTGGGACGAGTTTAAAAGGCTGACCCAGTTAACTGAAACACTGTATGAAACTACTCAAGTCCCTCGAGTTTGTGGCTCAGCTGCCCCCAGGTTTGGGGTCCAGAGCATTATGTGCCATTCCAGAGAGAAACCACGCCCCGGGAGAGGCTGCAAGCAGCTCCCTCAGATCCCACCACCCTACATTAGCCATGGGATTTGCTGGAAACCACTCACTGTTGTAGCTGCTGTTCCCACCAGTCTCGGCTGGAGCGGTGCTGGGCTCCCCCAGCCCATCAGAGGTGGCCAGATCTTATGGAAAATCAAAATGACAACTTGAAAAGACCACTCCTTGTGCGTTCCTGAGAACACCGCACGACCCTGTCAGTCAGCAGGTGAAGACCTGCCCCTTTTTCACTCAAACTTGTGCTTGCTGACAGTTCACACGTACCTTTGTCATGGCCAGGATGTCACACTGTTCTGAGCACGACGGTAATTTTGTTAGTGGTTACAGAAGAAGTGGAAAACACCGGCAAACCAGAATTTAGGATTTACCAATTCCCAAGCTTAGCAATTATGGCAGAGGCATAGTGCTTTTGTTGGGCAAGGACCTGATTCCCTGATGTTGTGGAAGGCATAAAAACCAGAGGACAGGGGAATGACTCTATTGATCTTGGATAAGATTCACTCCTGTGCAGAGATCCAGCACAAGCCAGTACATCCCATAAATTCTGTTTAAGCCCCATCCTGCAGAATAAAGCAGCACTCAAATCACACATTACTGGGACAACAGTGCTTTGTTCCTAAATATTGCTACTCCTGGGGAGGCTACAAAATGCTCCCAGAGACTGCCAAAAAGGAGCTGTGACTTCCCAAAGGTCACCCGGCAGGGAAGCAAGGCTGGGATACACACGGATGCCAGAGCAGAGATCCATCTCCCTGGTACAAACACTCACTGACAGCTTCTGCCCCCCAAAATGTCTTACCTAAAAGGCATCAGGTCTGTCTGCACAACGGCAGCTGAGCGTCCATCACGAACTACATTCATTAATCACGCCATTTACTTTCATATCAATTATTTAATGAGGTGGGGGGGTGTTCTGCATTGAGGACTAAAGCTCTTTTAATTTGTCTCCAGTGGATCCATATTTTGCCTGCTTTTTTTTCTCTTGCAGCAGCACCTGTGGGATTTGCCCACCCATATTTCCTCCTATGGGATCTGAGGAAAAGGAATGTAACTGGCATTCCTTTCCACCCCTTAACGAAACCCGGGTTCAGGTTCCTGCTGCAATGTAAGTCTGATAAAACATCTTTGCTGACAGTTTTAAAACTTCCAGAACATGGAAATTAAGCAAAAGGAATTGGAAATCTCAGGGACAGATTCCAACAGACAGCAGTGCACACTCAGTTCATTAACTGGCTCTGAAGAAATGCAACTTCTACATTTCATATGTGTCACAAACCCTTAAGAACAATAAAAGTGTTTGTTAATGGACTTTTTAGAGTGGGAAAAAAGCTAAACCAAGTGGGAAAGCACTTTGCACTTCTGTGGCTCAGCAAAACTGGCTGCAAAACAGAGTAAACTGTGGATATATTTAGGGAATTATAAGTAAAGTTGCAGATCAATCCGTTGCTGAACTTGTGCTGATGCTCAACACAGTAATTGGAAAACAATCCTGGTAAGGTTTTGTGCAGCAAGGATAAAAATCCTTCCTTCAGCACAAGCCAGTCCTCTTGTTTCCTGGGGAAGGGAACAAATGGTTGCACTGGGGATCCAGCAGCTCTTTGCTGTGTCTTTTAAAGCAAACAGAGAGGCACCTGTACCTACGAATAGTGGTCACTAAGTATATAATCCCTCCCCTGATGGCATACCGTGAATATTCATGGCCAGACTGTAATTACCAGAGCAGGTTCATTCTGCATGGACAGTCTCTGTATCACTGCTTTCACCTGCCACAGCATAAATGGTTTCATATGGTAAGAATCCCACTGGTTCCCACTTTGTATGGCCACAAGATCAACTTAACAGCAAAGCTTGGAAAGGATTCTGGAATTCAGGTTGGCCCAGCAGCAGGGAAGGGTGAGAAAGCCCCTTCTCCTCAGCCACATGAAGTGAGAGAAACGCAGGGTAGGCTGAACAGAATCGATTTGTCACGACCAGTAACAGAGAGCTGAAGCTCCTGTTTTCATTTCTGAGGCCTAAACTGGCCAAGCACTTCAGCAGAGACGTTTATTGATCAGGCAGCCTCCAAACAACACCAGGGAGGTGCAGAGCCTGGACAGGCAAAAGACACGCGTTAAATACAACAGGGGAGTTCCAAAAACCGCCTCGATAGCAGGAAAAACACGAGAAATAAATTCAATTTATAGAGCTGACATGTGTATGGGAAGCATGAAGCCACTCCTGCCAGCAGGAAAGTGTTGAGATTTTGCTATTACACGGCTTTTCCTGTCATGTTTGATCACTATTTTAGATGCAGAGGGGACACTGTGCCTGTTAATGTCACTGGCCTCAATCATGCAATCCTTAATCAAGCAGAAATCCCTGCAGCTTTGCCCATAAAAGAATTACAGACTTAGTTATAGGTTTTCTGGTGCAGATTTGACCCCTGCTGCCTCCCTGCTGCAATAAAACTCCTAAACCCTTTTGGATCATTACTCCTACAACTTGCCAGAGGGCAGGGGAGGTGCAGCATTTATGGGGCTGCTTCTTTTTTTAAGCAAGTTTTAAGCTAGAGCTGAGGATCTTCCAGTGACTGCACCGGCCAAAAGAAGCAAGAGAGACCATCCACACCAGGGACAGGGCTGGGAGGGACCACTTGTCCCTTCATAAATCACTCCACCAACTAATTCCCCACTAAAAACAACTTTCTCATCCTTGTTCAGCCATTGCCAGAACCCTTTTTTAGGACATAAAAACAGGCTGCCTTAATGCTGTAAAAAGGTTATTAGTTTTGTTTATTCTAAGCCCTGAAACATGTATTCAATTCTTAATTTGCTGATGTGTCTTCTAAATATATGAACACTGGGGTTCTGCCTTTGTAGTGGTAACTGGAAACTGATACAAAATCAAGCCTAGAAAACATTAAGCATTGCAGTGACTGGAGTTGTTTTTCATGGCATTTATCATCTCACCGCTTGTTTTTCAGAACTAAATTTCCAACGCAATTCTCTTTTTAACCTGCAACATCAGGTGCAAATATCAAACGTTCCCTGGCAGACAATATCTATTTATCAGAGACAAGCCTAAAAACAAGAGCCCTGCCCTTCTCAAGGCAGAGCCTGCGACTCACTCTGTTACACAGCTCAGCTTGGGGGAGGAAGGAACAGAGAGTCATGGGATCCTGGAATGGTTTGGGTTGGAAGGGATCTCAAAGATCACCCATTTCCACCCCCTGCCCACGGGCAGGGACACCTCCCAGTGGGCCAAGCCCTGTCCAACCTGGCCTTGGACACTTCTGGAAGTCCATACAATTATTCCTACAACGGCCTGGTTGTATTCCAAGGCTGTGATTTTGACTGACCTTAAAATCCCCATCCTGAGATCAAGAATAAATTCTTCTGGATTCTCATTTTCAAGTGAAAAGAGAAAGCAAACGATTCGAATTGTGCCAGGAGACACTAATTACAAACTAATCTAAATGCATAATCACCTCTAGTCATTTATCCTTAATCCTTACAGGTGAAATGTGTTTCTAGGGGCAACCGAAGGTGATTTTTGGGATGGGGCTCAGCCCCTAAGTGGTCTGTGGAAGTTGACTCAAGACAGTTGAAATTGTTCTCCATTGAGATCCACATGAACATTTAGATAATTCCAAATGCCAGACATCAATAAAGTCCTTTATTCAAGGTGCACTTCATGCTTTATTTACCTTAGTTTAATAGGCAATAATAACAGAATAATAAACGGGAGAAAACTAGCTTTTCTGTTGTCTTTGTTCAAATTTCTCAGTGCGAGAGAGCAACACGTGGTTAATTTTTCATCTATCCTTGAACAGCCTGAACTGACAGATTGCCCATAATCTGTTCCACAATCTCAGTGCCAGAACATGACAATAGACAGCCCCATGGAGAGGCTTGGGAATCAAAAAGGCAATAATTTAACAGTAACCAACAGCTAAAGGGTGACCCAGTTCGGAGAGGCCTGGAGAGAGAGCCATTGCTGGTGGCTCCAAGCATGTGTGGCTCCACGCAGGCCCGGTTAAAAGGCAGATTAATAGGCAGTCAGGTGTGAGGAACAAAGCCAAGGAGCCCCACTGAGGAGCACACGGCACTCAGCCTGAATGAACCCAGGCTGGTCTCTTTTAAACCGTGAGCATCCAAGGATTCACACCAGCGTTTCTCCAGCCTGATCTGTATTCCAAAACAGTCCCGCTCACATAAATCTCAGTGTTGTTTTTTACTAGGGAGTGAAAGGGAGAAAAGCTGCTGTTAAATCAATAGGCTGCGTTGCTCACCCCAGCCTACGAAAGTGCTGGTGCTGTGCTTATGCTTTGTGCTGCCACCAACTAATTGCTGTCCCTTGCACTTCATTATCCCCTGTAATATGGTTACAACAACAGAGGATGACAAATAAGAACTGTTATCTTCTCCTGGCCAGTCTTTCCTCGCAGGGTGAGTTCTCATTCAAATCCATCTATCTGGATGAATAAGATTTACCAGATTACACGTCGACTTAAAAGGTTTAACACAAGCGGTGATGGAGAGCTGCCTCAGGAAATATTTTCACAGGCACACTTTTGGGATCTGGCACCAAAAAAAAAAAGAGTCTTTTCTGCTGCTTTTGTACCCACCATGGTTTCCCTCAGCTCCCCCTGCATTTAAGGCAGCAGTGCTGGCAGACAGAAAACCTGGTTCCTATGAAATCCTAAACGTGCCTTATGTGTTCCCTGAATCAGGTCTGCCAGTCATTCACACACCAGAGAGGTGGTCTGATTCTTTTGATGTTAAATTAGATCCTGTAACTAATAGAACTGCCGACATGGATTAGGAAGGAGAAACGGGCAAAGAATATTACGGATAGGAGAAAAAACTTTGGGTCTGGCAAGAAAGGATAAAAGTACCTGATGATAAATGTGTGGCCTAGTTAAAGAAAGTCCTTTGTTGCCACAAAAAAGAGGAACGGTAGAAAATGTGAATGAAACCTCCAATAGTCACTTTATGGTCACCTGGTCTCTGGTGGGTTCAGGAGGGCAAGAGGAGCCTCTTCTGTGGCTTCTAAACTGATGTGTGTCTCCACCAAAAGGCACAACAGCATTCACACACACACACGCAGAATGAAGACACCCATGGGTGAAGGAGCACCAAAAAAAGCATAACAAATTAAAACACTGCTGAACCATTGCTTTCCAAAGCCTTCCAACCCGAATCTGAGGTCACCAATTGCCCAACATGCATTGTTCCAACAGCCATTCCATAAGGATGGCTGGAGGCAGCTCCCATTCTCATCCCATGCTGAGCTCTCTGTAAACTTCTGCGCTTTTCCTGACTCCTTCTGTTTCTTTTCTCTTTACGTTTTAGGGACAAAAGATGCTCCTTTTGTTTTCTGCTTGGTTACAAACTAGTTATGATCAAGAACCTCCCTGAGAAAGCAGCACCACCTAAGTGCCCATAATTATGTATAAACTGGCTCTAAATATTTAAGGACCCCAACAGTACATGAAAGTAAACCTGAACATGCCCATGAATCAATGTCTCATTTGTATTATTTCAAATGCTCTGCTAGTTAATGATGTTTTGAATTGGTTTATTATTATTATTATAACCTCTCTGATAGTTAAATCAATCAAACAATCATTGCTGCAGTTCATCAAATACACATCTCCAGGAAGATGGTGCTTCTCTTGCATACTGCTGAGGGGAAACAGCACTTCTTTATTACAGACATGATTAGTTTGTCTTAATATCCTAGAAATGTGGGGAAACAGTGCCTTGGAGGTAAGTTAACTATTTTTGCATGTGTTTATGGAGTTTCTATTCTTCTTAGGGAGAAGAAGATGCAAATGACACTGCACCAGAGCTGTTGTGCAGTCAATGGTGTGTGTGCCTGCAATATGTTACCCAGCACTGCTCCAAAGCAGGCACTTACACGCGCTTCCAGAAACCCATCCAGCATTTTCCTCCTCACAATTATGCCACATCACACTGATTTCCCTTTTTTCATTGTATTAAGCCAGCCTTTCAGAGGCTCTGCTAGTTTCTGTGGATAGCAGCCTCTCTGTGAACAGCAGTAAAAGGAACTACTTGTCTTAGCACTGTACTGACATTATCACGGCAAATTGCTCTAAAATATCACTTGTAACTGTAATATTAGCACAATAAAATATTTTAAATTTGCCTACTGTGTCTCAGAAATTGCCCTGATGGTGAATTACTTCTCGCAGTACATTAACAATGATTCTAATAATTGTCAGAGGCACTGATGGACATTTTGTTCTCCTCAATGAAGGGAGATCACAGCTCCAAGGACGCAGGCAGTTTATTAAATTTCGTAACTCCCGGCTTTCAGGTGGGTGATGTGGAAGCCTTATACCTGTGTATCAATTATAAGTTTATTGTGCTAATAGCCTGCAGGATTAGAGCATCTGCAGGCTGCAGTTTTATGCAGGACTGGGGATCAAGGCTTCCCATGCAGTGACTCCCATTGCTGCCTAATAAAGATGAATGCAGCCAGTGTTGCTCAGAGAGAGGGTTCACTAAATGAAGAAAGCAGCTCAGTGAATGTGGAATCTGTACAGCAGCCAAACCCAACTCCCTCTCCTAACTCAGAGATGCAACATTTGGGCAGCTGCCCAAGGAAGGAAAGGGAAGGAAAACCAAGCATTTTTATTTCTCACTGAAAACCAAGCATTTTTATTTCTCACTGACTCCAAGCCCACAGTTATAAAAGCCAACTAAATTCCCGATTACTTCATATGTGTCGTTCCAGACTCTTGAATCCAGGTACTCTTCATGATTGATATGCAGGCCATGTTAAATGCATTATGGTAACTTTGCAGCGAGGGATGGAACATATTCCCACTAAATTTCAGTGTGATGCAGTCTGAAGCGAAAACAAGATAAAAAGAATTCGGAGGATGAGAACTCAGTGGGGTTTCATAATCCTCAGCATGTGCACAGTTGAGAGGCAGAGTTCCAAATGACCTGGACAAATCTGCATAAAGTTTTTCAGAAAACAGAAATGAATTCCTGAAGTAACCACTCCATCAACACATGGGATTGTATCTCCACCTCTCCCACTCTTCACTTCTGCTTGCAGAAGAAGACTTGCATAATAAGTAAAAGCTGCACTTGCAATGTACTATTTTTTGAGCCTTTAGGATGAACACTGCTCAACCTGACTACCTGGTGGATGTATTTAATAATTTATCAAAAATATCTATGCTGTGCATGACTCTAAGAAGAGAAACAAGGAATGATAGTCTCTAAACATTAGTTTGTTACACAACTCTCAGAATCCAAAGGGCTGAACACTCATGTAACCTCTGCCCTGCACAAAGGGGAGAATCTGGCACTGACAACGTGTTCCACATCTGACCCATCACTCTCAGGAAGGTTATCAAAGATGGGATGGTTAAGAAGGTGGCTTGGAATGGAAGTTACATTCGGCAACCAAAAGACAAATTCTGGTCAAACTGAACCAATGCCACAGGGTTGGGCTGGATGATCTTGGAGGTCCCTTCCAACCTTGGTTCTGTGCGTGACCTGAGACACCAAGCCCTCTGAAGAGGGTTATCCCAGCTGGAAGTGACTTCCAAGGCTGTTCCTGGACAACACGGAAGTGCATCACTGGAGAGAACCCTCTGGCAGTTCCATTCCAGCCCTGCTGTCCATCCTGGGCTGCACCATCAGGGTCCTGGGTGCACTGGTGGGCTGTGACAGCCCTGCCCAGCCTCCCTGGGACCACCACCCACAGCCCAGAGGCTCAGGGGCTGCATTTCAGCTCAGCCCTGGACCCTCAGCCCCTGCCTGAGCTTGCTGGAGATGTGTTTGTCTCCAGCTCTGTCCCAGCCAGGCCTCTGCCTGCCAGGATCCCTGTTGATCCCTATCCCATGGACGGAGAACCCTCCCTGACCTCACCAGCCTCGTCACCAAGGACCTGCTCGGCACTTGCTGCACCTTTTCACTCAAAACAGGGTTACACTTGTGCATTTCTAAAACACTGTTCTTTAAATCACGGGTCATTTGTTCACGATAATTAGTGTGTGACATCATCATGTTCAACATATGGTCTAATGCAATACTACATTATTTATTGCCACATTATGTTACATAAGTGCAAAACACACAAAAAGTCAAGAAGCTGAAGCCTGCACTTAGTCATGCTAGTTCTCTCAAGCACAAGGATATTTCATTGCCCCTCCTAATAGCCAAATCTTTCCTGCCTCTCTGCTGCTGCCTGGCAGTCTGGCTCAGGGAGACGTGGGGGAGCCATTCCTGTAGCTGAGATCTCACCCTGCCTGTGAGTGCCTCACCAGATGGGCAGCATATTGCATTTTCCCCTTGGTAACATCCTTTTTTCTCCCTGCATCTGGAACTCGAGTAGGAAAATACTTCTGTTGTTTCCTGTAGTGCTGAAGGTAGGGATGGATCCTCAGCTCCTGCACGGTGCAGCTGCCCATGGCTGAGCAGCGTCATGCTTTGAGATGCAGAGAATTTTGGAGGCTCATTTCACCCTCTCCCAGCCTGATGATGCCCAGGCAGGTAACTCCTGCCTCTTTGATCATGGATTTCTCCAAAACAATTGCTTATTTGATCTCAGGTGCTTGAAGTGTTGCTTATTCTATTCCAATGCTGCTTTGAAAAGGGCTTTTAACATTCACCGCTTTCATCCTGAGATGACTCTATTAGTTGATCAAAAGGTTTTCTTGACCCTGTTTAAAAGTTCTGGAGCTCTTCCTGCCTATTGTCCCCTAATTAGAGTCACAGTCCCACTGTGACACTTCCAGAGGAACACTGGGTCCCACAGGAGGTCATTGCCATGAGGTTGCAGTCGCTCTATTGTTTCCTTGCTCTGAGCACCAAGGAGTGGAATGGCTTTTTAAAAACCCTGTGTTTGCATTAACTGATAATGTGTTTGGGATGGAATGACTTTTTTATTGTAACATTTTAGCAACAGCTCAGAGCTTTGAAAAGGCATCATTTTAACAGCACTGTGCTCACCTCCTCACAGAGCTGATGATTCCAAACACTTTGCAAAGGAGTTACACATATTACACGGTATTTCAGGAGTTCATTTCCAAGCGTTTTCAACTTCTCTAGAAAACACCACCCTGAAATCACCAATCATTCCTGAGACTGCACTAACCACAGCTTGGCAAAGGGCGAGTCCAAACGTGCTGCCTTGACAGTGACTGCGGTGGGTTGTCCTTGGCTGGGTCTGGTTCCCACCAAAGCCCCTCCTCCCCTCAGCTGGACAGGGGAGAGAAAACACAACCCTGGGGTCTGCAGAGCTGCTCCTCTCACATGTTCTCACTACCCCCACCAGCTGCAAACGCACAGTTTTGGGTTTTTTTCCATCAAAACTCTGTTATACCACAGGCTCTATCGCCACTGCTGATAGACTCGACCTTGGCAAGTGTGGAGTCATCTGGCTTTGGCTCCATGGGACACGGGCAAAGCTTCCAGCAGCTTCTCACAGAAGTTTCCCACCCCTGTAGTCCCCCACTACCAAAACCTGGCCCTGCAAACCCAGTGCAGTGACTGTCACCTCTTAAACTGGCCACAGCAGCCAAAGGGAAGATCCCAATCACCCAGGGGAACGCAAACCGCTGACTTGCTTCAGCTGCAGAAGGAAATCCTCCAAAGCTCCTCAGATCAGGACTCTAAACCTTATTTTCAGAAGTGATAGAAAGCTTAAAAGCTGAAGCATCCCTGGCTTTAAGTGTGTCAAATGCTCACGTTGCAGCAGCTGTATCTGTGCTGGTCTCGCTGACATGGGTCTGGCACTGCTGGGCTGCGCACGGGGCATCGACAAGCTCAGCCCTGACTGCCAAGGCCCTGCAGGAGCAGCTTCTTGTACTGCTGCATTTCTCAAACCCTGACATCAGAGGTAGGTAGATCCTACATCCACTTTCAAAGTGCAATTCACGGCTTTTGAGAATTCCCCCCCCCAGTTATTCCTCACTAATGTCTGTCGATGAGGTCAAATTCCTCTTCCCCTTTCACAAATTTGTAATCCTCGCTTTTCTCTCCAGACTAATTTTGTTTTATAAACTATTAGCTTCAAGGAGTTACTCCAGAGTAACATTGCTGTGTGATCAGCATATAAACCAGAGGGAATTGCCTCTGTGTGTTCTCATCCATACCATTCAACCATCCTCTCCTTTTCCCTGTTTCTTCACTCTCTCCCAGTTATCTCTCCCAAATATCCTCCAAATCCCTTTATTGGGTTTTGTGTTTAACAAAGAAGCAATGAACCCACAGAACTCTCCCCTCATTACCAGAGTACTGTAACAGCATCTTTCTTTACTCTTAAACAGTATTTCATCACTGTGAACATCTGCATTGTGGGAAGAGGAACTCTGGGACTGTCAGTGGCCTAAACAACATTATCAGCTCAGGCACTCCCGGCTAAAAGACCTTCCAGTCATGATATTTTGCATATTCAAAAGCACAACCATATGTGGAGAGCTTGATTTGCTTTAAGACATTTAAGATTCCTCTGATCTCTCTTCAGGGAGCACACCTAAATAAAATTTACATTTCCATGTGCCAGGATATGGATAATTGTCTCAAAAAGATGAATATAAACTCTGCAAATTAAGGAAAATATTTTTTTTCCCTGTAAATCTGTCTGACATCAACAGTTTGGCAGTACAGGGTGAGGAGTTTATTCACAAGGACTTCAGATGACCCACTTAATTCTCGCCTGGACTTTCTACATCACTCAAACACTGACCTCAGAACCACATCATGGAAAAGCTTCAGAGCACCCCCCTTGTCCTGTGGGGCAGCTCAAGTCAGAGAAGTCACTGAAGTCCTTAAGGAGCAATGACCAGGGTGCCATATTCCACTGTCTCTCCATAAAGGAATTCCACTGAACTCAACGGGATCCCACACAAAACAATCCATGCTGGATGTGGCCCCAAGCAATATGTTTCTCCAACCACAGGTTACATCTTTGGTGATGGCCCCAAGTCCTCATTGCTGTTGACATGTTTTACATACCTAATTAATTCCCTGAGCTCCCTATTAAAACTTGGTGCCGAGCTGGGCCACAGTCTGGAGGTGGCATTTTTGCTGCAGAAAACTCAACTTATTTGCTCCATGTTCCTACCAGTTTTTAATAAAACAGGAACTCATCTTGACATCTGAGTCAAGAGGCATTTTCTCCAAGAAGAACAGGGCAAAGGCAACAGGATGTGATGGACAGGAGTGTTTTTTCTGTACACTGTGAGAAGACCTTACATGCTTAGACATGGATATAAACAGAGCCAAACTTGCTTCATAGTGATCCACCCAATAAACCGAGCAGAACTCCTGGAGGATGAATGGGTGTGTAAGACACAGAGATACAGGTCTCTATTCCTGGTGATTTAGGCTGTGGATAAAGCCACAAAACCCTCTGTCCATGTCCCTGGGATCCTTTGCTTCCAAGTCAGATTGCCCTGCCTGGGGATGCTCAGCCCTTAGCACACAACTGATGGGCTTTTCCAAAGCTGCTCATTAGGACAGCGCTTAACTCCAGCCAGACACTTACCCAGGTGCTTCAATTTAAACCATTTCTATTCGACAAAGCGTGAGATCAATTTTAAAGCCGCGCTTAAAAGCTTTGCTGAACCAGGTTTAAGTAAGTAGATACTGTGAGCAAGGAGAGCACAGATAAAAGTGACCCCAGAGCTGAGCTGGGCAAAGCCAGGCAGAGCCAGGTCCTGCAGGAATGTGATCCCAGCCTAACACCAACAGCAAACATGCTGGAAAGGGGTTCAGAAAAGGCTTTGCTCCTCTGGGTGTGAATCTGCCCCTCCCCTCCACCTGCCCTCCTCCTACTGCCCTTTGTTTGCTTGTTCACTGGTGCTTCACCTCCGCTTTCAGGCAAGTGCTGAAAGAGGCTCAAAGCCCAACCCAGGGTTTACAGACCTTCCCCACAAATCCAAGGAAGACTCGTTTTGAAGTTCTGTTATGCCTGAAAGCACGTTTGTGAACACCTTTTTAGCAATTTCCCTTCTGGAATGTCCAGGTGACACCAGGGCTGAGCCAGGGCCTGGCAAAGTCCCAGGGAAGATCCCAAGAAGTTGGTTACTCGCTTGGCCAGTCTGTCCTGGGGACAGTAAAGGAGACAGACTGGATGCTCTAACACCGAAATTGCTGCAGTGTGGAAGAGGTTCTCCCTGTCTTCCACATTCCTTGCAGGGAAGGGAGAAGAGGGACATAAAAGCTTTCAGTCAGTCGCTGAAGTCCTCACTGTTGCAAAGACAGAGTATTTGGAGAGAAGCTGGAGTCATTTAGCAATTAACTGACATTTTAAAAAACAATTCTTTTGCAACATTCAGGCAACTCTTTTTATTATCCAGTTAATGGTAGCACTTAGGGAAGCTAATTTTATGTGTAATAAAACTTCATTACTATCCTTTCTTCAGAGAGAAGGGTGAAGAGGACAACCGGAATAAGAAACATATGGTTTCTTGTACTTTATCAGTCATATACACGTGTGTGATGCATCAGAGGTACCTAAAACTTTCTCCTGTGTTCTTTTCCTCCTCTTCCTTTGCCTTTCTGGCTGTGCACTGCTGTGCTCCTTCATGTCAGAGGTCACCTATCAAATCCTCCTCTTCTCTTTTTTTTTCCCAATCACAAATCAATGATGAGGACAACAGAAGGTCAGAGCCTTTTTTAAAATAGCACTGATGTTGCTGCTTGCTCATTCAAGGTCTGTCGAGTGGCTCTCAGGCAGAGCCTCCTCAGCAGCACATCCCAAATCAGCCAGATTTGAGAGCTGAGCTGAGGGGAGAGGGAGGAACTGCCTGGCCAAGCCCTGCTCCAGCCTCTGGACCCTGGCTGGGCCCTGTCAGAGCAGAAACTGGCGCTCAGATGGAAGGAAAATGAAGGCTGAGCAAGGAGCAGCGTCAGTGCAAGGTGACAGGATGACACGGCTTTTAGTTCTTTTTCAATCAACAGAGTTTTTCAGCTATCACACCTCATTTCAGGAGGATCTGCTTTTCTATCAGTCATTGTTATTAGCCTGATACTTATTGTACTCAGAGTGACAACAGTGGACAGATTGATATCTCATATGATATGGATTTAAAAGCATGAGATGGAGCTTTTATAAAGAAATCACAGATTTGCAGAGTACACACATTATTTCCTAACACGAGGACAGGAAAGGGCAACAAACCTGAGCTGGTCCTGCATAATCACCATTAAAGCAGCACAGGGACTTCCTCAGGGGGGAAATTCGGGCTTGTATCATTCACTGCATAATTCAGGTGCTTTTCCTGGCTGCTCTGTCTCACCTCACACTGAGCTCTCTGCCCCAGGTGAGGGGCTCCAGACCGGGAGCTGCAGGTTTCTGCTTTAGGACTCTGACCATTGCACTGCTGAGGCTCCTTCAAGTGCCACCCACTGAGGATCCACTTGTGCCACTCCCCTACAGGCTCCAGAAGAAGTAGCTGGACTGTGTGAAAAGGGCATTTACTAAAATACAAACACTTCCATCACAAAGGAAGATCCTCTTGAAAGTGCTGGCAAAGGGTATTTTCCTCTCTCCTTTTCCTATTTGCTCCAGCTGTCACTGCAATGCTGCAAACACAGCGAGCTGGTGTAAACCCCAACACTCCACCTGGGGTGTCAGCGTAAATTTACACCAGGGAAGGACCTGAGCCACTGGCTGATTTTCCTGGTGTTGCTCAGTTCTAACCCTAAGGAGGATTTTTCTCTTATTTGTCGTTTCTGTTGAAGTTGGAGGAGCTTTATGAATATGTTTAACAACGAGCACCCCAGAGACAGCTTGGTAAACCAAGCAAGGGAGAGAAGAAAGAAATTATAGATCTGTTTTTCAGCCATTCCCGCATATGCTCAATGAGTGATCATGTCTTTATGCATCCCATCTCCTGGCTGTGACAGACACCTGCATTGCTGCACCAGTCAAAGGCAGGAGCAGTGATTTTAAAAAAAACTTGTGATTTGGACCCAATTGTTTTCCATTCTTTGTAATTACTTTAACTTTCAACATCAGCTTTTCCTGTGAGCAATTCAGTAAGCAAATCAATTTTGCCTATTCTCAGGAGAGATTCTGTCTAGGTTTAACTTCAGAAAAAAATGCTCTGTGACGGGGCATTTCAGATGTGTGCTCTTCATCTGGAGACAGCTCCAGTCATTATTTCAGCTGCAGGTACAGTCTGTATCTATTTCCATCTAACTTTCCACAGACAGGTATATTTTCTCCGCTGGATCTGTGGTACTGATAGCCTTTAAGAATATTGGAGGGAACTCAAGAATCCCAGCTTTTCACTGTGATATACACAACTTTCTCGTAATTACGGGATGGCTTAAGATAAAAAATCTTATGTAGAAACAGCATTACTATCTCAGTGATCTGCACTGGTGGATTCATGACAACTTCAGGCTCTGTAGTAATTCCAGTAAAGCGAAGCCACGTGTCTTTGGAATATCTTTGGGAGACACACTGTCTCTGAAGAGCATGTGGCACACATTCTGTGGGGCAGAACAGCATGGAAGTGGGAAAGCACTTGGCTGGGGCAGGCAGAGGACTGGGTTTGGTGCCAGCCTCACCCTGTTGTATCTTTTAGGCCGTGTCAGAGCACTGGATGTTCCTCCAGGGAGCTCGGTGCAGTCCTACAGTTTGCTTTGCTTCAACCACATGCACATGCATATGTAAACCTGGCCTAGGATGTGCTAAATGCCTTTCTAAATATGGATGAACTCCTGAATCCGAGCCTTCCCACAGTCACATTCCCACCTTTGTGAAATGTAAGGAGCAGTGGGAGGTGCTTTGTGCTTTGCAGCACCATCAAAATACAACGTTAGATCTGGCTCCGAGCCCATTGTACGGAAGGATCTGAGAGCCCGGGGTGTGAAGAGCAGAGCCTGACCTACTGTGAGACACAAATCCCGGCCCACATTGCAGGCCTGGGCTGCCCAGAGAAGGCCTGCTTTGAGATTTCAGTATTGTTTCTGTATTTCCTCGGTATTTCCAGATGAAAGGTGCTGATGTCCCAAACATCATTATTAGCCGGGATTCACTGCCTAGCCGGGATCTGTGAGAGCCTGATGTTATCTGAGGCACACTGAGAACTGCATTACCACATAAAGCAACCCCTGCACTTCACAAAGAATCTCAGCGTTTATAACAGCTGAAAGAATGGCTTGAAAAAATACATTTGTAATTTTAAATTGGACTTTTTAATCAAAGTGGTGGATTGCAGCCGCTTCACCAAACCCCGCCACGTGACTCGGTTCCTAGTGAGGATGTTCTTTAAACACATGAGCAAAGTTCCAGGCTGACAAATGTCCTTACAATTACAAGTGCCTTCTGCAAGTACAAACTAGAAAGGAAACCTTAGGAATGAGAATTTAATGCATATTCTCTGAATCAAATGGTGCTGAGTTTTTTTCACTTCTTTTTAGTTCTCTGGTTTTGCTGGACATTCAGAGCCCCTCTAGTGAGAGTGTTTATGAATTTACTCCTGACTGTTTGGGTCTTCTGACTGTCACAGGCATCAATAAATGTGTGTTTTTTCTGTAAAAGTTTTCCAGTGAGGCAGAGAAAAAACCTTACTGAAGGAGCACTAGAGATGCACGAGGTATGGCAGAGCTGCTGCTGACACTGAGGCTCTTCTGTCATAGAATCATAGCATGGCTTGGGTTGGAAGGGACAATATAAGGTCTGTTTATCCCTTTAATTCCACTTCCACACTTGGAATACAAAGGTAGAAATGCAAGTGTCTGTTATTTATTATTATATCACGTCAAGCAGAGGTGAGGCAGCCTAGAGAACCAAAATCAGAGCATGGAGCAAAATTCCCCAATTAAACCCAAATTCTCTATTTAATAACTTCCCTAAATCTATTCCAGTGTTACCCATGTTGGGAGGCTACAGAAGAATTCTGCAGCTGGGCCACTGTTCAACAGTGTCTTCTGAATGCTGCCTTGAAAAGCGCGATTTCCCCCCAAGCAAAACTTGGCTGCTCCAGATACTTCAACATTTATGACCCTTGCAGTCTCTTTCAAAGTCCTGATTGTTAAAACATTAAAGATTTCTATCCTCTGCTAATGGAGAGAAGGTGAGCTGGTGCTAGACATCTGCTTCTTGATAATAATTATCACAGTAATTAAGTTTTGCCATGGCTGTTAGAATAAGGATCCAGTTTTGACATTTATAAGAGTGGCATTATGAAAAGCTGAACTCAGAATTATCTCTTTATCATACGACTAAAACAATTACAGATGTTCTATTGATGGATGCTGTGGTCCTCTTCTCAGCACAATAATTATCTTTTAATGAGCCCACATTAATGTAAATTGGATTCATCAGGAAATAAATTTCCCAATGAATGTGAGCCACTCTACAGGTAACCTTTCACAAAAGCAAAGCAAACACTAATCTTGATCGTCTGTGGACCAGAGATTTCCTTGCAGGTCTGAGACAAGTCAAAAAATCCAGGTGGATCACACTGTTCCCTGGCATTCCAGGCAACTTGAAGAACTCATGGAAATAAATTGAATTTGTCACTTCTGTAAAACTGGCTGTTTATAAAGGATGGATAATAATGCACATTTTATCTTGGTTCCTATTCCCATCATGCCCTTATTCACCTCCAGGAGTCATCGGTGCCATGGCACAAATAGGGGGGCTCAGTGCCAAATCTGCTGGGTTATTCCAGCTCCCGTGTTCTAGGAATACCTTCCTGCTTCTCCTCTGCTCTGCACCAGCTCTGCCATGTTCCTAAATGTCTTGAGTTCTCCAAAAATCAAGTTTCACTGAGTAAAAAAAAATTCCTGCCTCATACCCACAAAAAAAGGGGGAAAGGACAATTTTTTAAAAAAATTTTATGAATATATAAAGTTAAAAGTTATGGGTATATATAAGATAGATAGATAGAGAGATAGAGAGATAGAGAGATAGATAGATAGATAGATAGATAGATAGATAGATAGATAGATAGATAGATAGATAGATAGATAGATATCTAATGTGATAATTTTGGAAGAGGCTGGATGGTCTTTTGTAGAAGTCTTCAACCTAAGGCCATAATGAATAACTAAACACATGTATAGACAAGGAGCTGTGTCTGTTGTATTCACAGGACGGAACCTGATTTTATTCGATTTTCCAAACCCCTTCTGTATTCTTTACCCTAAAGATGAAGCTACTGAAGGAAAAGACACAGCTAAACCTGAGTTTGTAACAGAATATCAGGAGCAGGGAGGAAGAAATGCTGAAGGATTTGGGTTTGGGTGGATAAGCCTTTGCTGAAATTGTGAAACTCCGAGTGTCCCAGTTGTTCCCAGAGCCACTAATCAAGGTAAGGGTAGATGGGGAGCAGCTTGGCAGAGGGAATTCACCTTATCATTGGTTGTGTTCTGCCACTGGGCTGACTGTGACACTCAGAGAGCTACAGAGGTGACTACAAGGAGCCAAGACTGAGACATAGAGCTGGGAACTCGACCTGTCCCAATCTACACCAGTTAGGTCCCCAAATTCAGGTATCTACAGCACTGCTGCACCTCATATTTAGCCAGAATCCGGTGTGGGTTCATGCAGCTTGTGCCAAAGCCCTGCATGTGCACCAGGAAATATTTAGGTACATGTACATACCTGTCACACGGGGCTAAGACAGGAGCCCACAGATGGCCAAAGCCACAGAGAACAAAAGGGACCAAGGACATGGTCCCGGTCAGTGACAGCTTTACCAGTACCCTAAATCCATAACTGTCACCAAGCCCTCTGTGGGCCTTGTCTCTGTGCCAGAAGCAAACACGAGGTCTGTGGATTACTCCAGGTCTATCCTGGGGGCTGAAATGTGGTTTCATAGGTACACGGGCTCACTTGGGCCTCCTGCAGACAGTGATTCACTCCCACATTAGAATGTCTAAAATAAACTTCATTCAGTTATGGTGACTACACGGGCTATTTTCCCCCCTGAGTCAAACATTCCACGGAAATCCATCGGGAGCTACAGACTGAGGTGCGTGCAAATTGTGTACACACATTTCCGCTCTCCCAGCTACAGCACAGGTCTCCATTCAAAAAGCACTGCCTTCCCTGCTGCAGCATTTGCCTGCAGCTTCTAAGTGGCAGTGTTACCCCCAGTGAGAAGAGGAAGGAGGTGGAAAGGCTGGAGGTTTTAGGAAGCTAATTGCCACCCGTAAGTGGGTGCTGTGCACACACCTTCGTGCGGCAGGGACGTCGCCGTTTGGGGTCTCTCTGCACAACCCACCCCCTCACAGAGCCACACTTTGTGCTGCCGTGGCCAGCACAGGAAATGAACTCACGTTAATCACAAGGTACAGCAGCGGGTTAAAAGGATGTTCTTTACAATTTATTAATAACAGACCCTTTGAACTGAGCCACAGAGAAATCCCCGTGTAAAACCGACCTCCCCTGGGTCGCTCCCTGTTTTCATCAAGGACTTGGCCGAGAACACGTGGGAGCTCAGCACTAAAAGACAAGCTTTGAGAGGATTTTTTTTTTAAGATGTCACAAATAAGAAATAACACTCTATTTGAAGCAGCAGTGATCACCAATTTGACTCCATATGGCATTTTTGTTGCACATCAAAAATGGATGTTAGTCAGAAACTCCCTCCCCCAGCCGGTGCCAGGGAAAGCTGAACACTGAATTTTCTTTGGCACCAAGACCGGGTGGTGGCGGATGGAGCAGCTCAAAGGTGATGGGGTGGACGCTCCCTGAATGTCACCTGTGCCACTGTGGACAAAACAAACCCACAGGAAGGCACTGGGTTTTACCCAAAATGGTTGTGCCACTCCCTTTAAATAGAGCCCTCTAGGAAAACATTTCACACGGATATTTAATTGGGATTAATCTTGGATCTTTGATACTTTCTAATATGTCACTCTTGCTTTTTAAGTTGGGCTTTTTGAGTAGACTGCCAATAAATAAGTGATTTTTCCCACCAGCAGGTTACCTCTTGAAGACAGTTTTCTATGGATGAAGGGAGAAGGGATGTGTTGACAGTCACAGATACCAAGACCATATGCTGCCTAATCTCATCTCGAGCACATACTCTGAACCTCATGAAATCTATGTGATATTTAAATGCATCTACACTACACAACTCCACATCCATCAGAGCTCTTGCTCCATGATCTCTCTCCACACGTACACCCACTTTTCTCAGTGTTCTCCAATATTAGACCCTGTGGGGTTGGTATTTATGACAATTTGCTCAGTGGTTGCAACGGATTTGCTGCTGTTTCCCTGACTCTGACTGAGATCACAGTTTTGATTTACCTTCTACACCATTATGCAAAACAATTCTAATGAGTTTTACCTTGTTTTACCAGAGACACGGGGCGTTCAAACAAGAATCTGAGCTGAACAGATACTGGATTGAAATCACTATTAATAAAAGACGTAAAAGTAAAAAGATCTCTAAAGTAAAAAGTAAAGGGAAAAAAGTAAAGACTTGGTGTAAAAGATCTCTTTTGTTTTCTTCTTTAAATAAGATCTATATTGTCCCTGTGTGTCTGTTCCTGACTGTCTCCCCTCCTCGCCAGGATCTTGTTTTAACCCACCAACAGCCTTTGGCAGACTGGTAGAATATCCAAAAATACTGCAGTTCTCTGGCTGCAGTTAGACAATGAGACAGAAAAGGATGATTTTATTACTGCCCTGAGGAAAAGAACCCTGTTTTTAAGCACCAAAGGATGCATATGGGACTAATCAGTCGGAGGCAAAGGCTTTAAATTCTGCCTCCTGACAATGCCCATCCCACCAAAGTGCCGGGGCTGCAAATCACCACTGGAAATATTAACACCAACACGTCCCTCTGTGCCTCCAGCCCAGCAACAGCAGAGGTGTGGCATCATTGAATAAAACAGCCTTTCTGTAATTACAGAGGGATCTCTGCTACAAGTGCAGCCCAGACACCGAATCTGTCCTTTGCCTCTGCTGAGATTACAAGTGTGACAAGTGTGATTTGGAGAAACACACCATGATGGTACAATTTCATGCTCAGTTTGCCATGCTTACAATCAGGCAACAGGAGGGGGGAAAAAAAAGCCTTCAACTGGTAAATGGAGTAAATTTGCTATGGAAATCACTGAGAGGAGATAAATATAGAGTCCTACAATGTCATTTTTACAGTCAATTTTCTCTCTGTATCTGAAGTTTATCTCAAAAGAAGGGAAATTACATAAACATTTCATCTGGACTGTAATAGTACTAAATTAGGTGCTCTAGAGATTATTTATGTGATGTAGATAGGCTGTCAGTGGCAAATAGGAGAAGTACAGTAACGCTGAACCAGAATCCTCCCTAATTCATGTACAGTAGTAAGTGGGAGCTTATGCAACTTGTAAGTAAACATTTGTTACAGACATTTAAACCACTTTCAGCTGAGCAGCGTGTTGAGGAGATACAGCAGTTCCTTCCCCTCAGACACAGACTTTCTTCTGAGAAAACCTGGGCTGCTTCACTATTAAATCTTACAGGAACTTCTTTCACCTCCATCGTTTGAGGGAGGAGAGTGAATGTATTAAACTGCCACTGGTCCCACCTCAGGTCCACGGCCAGAACCGGCTGCTGGAGTGGAGGAGGTTTCTCCCATGGGAGTCAGTCGTTTGCTCCAGCTACCAGAGCCATTCCTGACAAACCAAGGTACTGTGTGTGAGTTCCTCAGGACTCACATCTGTGCACCAACCAGAGACACCAGTCACAGCTCACCTGTCACCAGAGAACAGCCATGGCTGCCTCCTCGGGATACTCGATTAGAAGGAATGCTAGAAGGTGGATTTGTCTCTGACTTACTCCCAAGTCGTAGTTCTGCTGGAACACAGGGCGTGAGAAACTCTTTGAGGATCCCTACAGATACGTTCTGTTTGGTGAAGACACCAGGACACGCAAAGGTGTTACAGCCAACGCCTCCTGTCCCTGCAAAGGGACGTTTGTGGAGCAGGCTGGGCAGAGGGACGGCACAGCAGCCAAGTCCACCTTCCAGTGAGCTCAGTGGCAACAAAACTCCTGCTCGTGCCCTGTGGATCAGGGCCCAGAGCTGCCCAACTATCCAGCTCCTCCAAGGGGTGGAACCCCAGCCTGCCTTTCCCAGGGATGCTCTGCCCTGGGGCTGAGATGTTTCCCTGGATCTTTCTTGCAGCTGTAACTCCCCTGCTGAAAACACAACCAGCTGCAGCCCTGCCCTCCCTTCCCGAGCAGGAATGCACTGCCCTCCACCACCACTCATCAGGAAAACCAAGGAGTTCTGTTCCTTGCAGCCACTGAAGCAGCAGCAAAACATCCCTTCCTGCAGCCCCTGACTCACTGAGTCTGTTCCTTTCCACTCCAAAGTGACATTAAAGCACCTTTCCCCCACTAGCTGATAACTGCAGCAGTGGCAGATACACAACAAATAATACATTATAGACCTGTACTTCAAAGGCCTGAATAGTGTAAGTGCAGTATCTTCCTCAGATTCACTTTATTTAGTGTTTTCCATAAAAAGGGTGTGTGATATTTATTTATTTGTTTTCCAACCGAGTGCCTTGACTGTGGTTCCTTCCAGTGTTCCCTCTACTGCTTGGTGACCTGGCTGCTCTAGTGAGTGCAGAGGGCATTTGAGAAATAAAATGGATAGAAATACAGTTATTAATCAGCTTACTGAAAATGAGCATGCTGCACAGGGCCAGGCTCCAAGGAAAGGAAAAAAGCCATGACATTTCTAGGAATGCCACTGGGAGCACTGTGGCAAACCTCTCAATAATGAGATGAGAAGGTAAAATGAATGTAGTTGGGGTGCCCTGAGGGGTTAAAAAAACATAAACCCCTGTCCGAGAGGGGAAACTTTCCCAGGACTTCACTGTGTGTTCATGTTTGAAAGCAGTTCTCAAAAAACTCCCATTTTCATTTCCTTCAGCTTTGTCTTCCGCTTGGATCTTTCCTAGAGCAACATCCTGGGACACACCGTGTGCCAGAGGGAAGGTGGAACCAAACCCCAGAGCTTCCCGAAGGAGCTGCAGGGAGGAGGCACAGCCCAGCTCTGAGTGACTCCCCGAAAGGGACATCCTGGGGCCGAAGCACTGCCCAGTTCTCCCTCTGGGAGGGCTGGCAAAGGATTACACTGCCCAGAGCAGCAGCCTGGATGGGCTGGGGTGAATCCTGCAGCGGAATGACCCCCTGCCAGCACACTGAACTCCCAACCAAACGACCTGGGCTGTGCCTGCCCAGGGCAGCACTCGGATTTTAGCACCACACCAGGCCCTGTGCAAGGCAAGGGATTGTTGCTGCCATCAGGTGCACACCAGGGCAGGGGTTCTGCCCCCACCATCAGTCCAAGGTGGGATATGGAACCCCCGTTGGAATGTGGCCCCGGCTTCACCTGTTGGGGAGCAACATCTCCAAACAACCTGCTGCAATTAGAGATCAACAACTGTAAATCAACAGCCAACTGACTTCATCCCTACAAAACCATCACCCATCCAAAGGCTCCTGGAGGTTTATATACAACAATTGACTCCAATATTTAGACAAATTAATCAGTTCACAAGTTTAGTGCACAGTGAATTTTCTTTACTGTATCAACTGTACACTGAGATTAAATTAACAATGTTGTAGCAAAGCACAGAGCACAGTTTATAACAGATTTACAAGTACTGTATGGACATGTTTGTCTTTTCTTTTATTCCTCATAAGTGATGCTGTTATGATGGCCATAATTCTCACTTACTCCACTTGGAGGCTGCTGGCAATAGCATAAAAATAGATTTTGAGAATTTATATCATACATGCATCATAAGGAGGCAACAAAAGAGCACAGGTAAGATTGATTTAGGTTTAGAGCCAGTGTTCTTCATATTCTTTTCCACACTAACCCTGCCCCGCTCAGAGTCAGCGGCCTCGCTCCCCACCGGCCCCAGGGCCTGCACTTCCCACCACAACAAATAGGAACTGCACTGGAGCTGTGGGACTGACTTTGGGCTTAGTTTCCACACAGAAACTGGAAGACAGCCCAAGTAAATTCCCACAGGAACACTGCTTGCAGTCCCAGAATATTCACTCCCAAAACTGAGGAGCTGGTTTCTGACTCAAAACGCACCACGAGTGACGTCTCCTGCAGCTTCACACAGAGGAGCTCATCCAACAGCACCGAGACACCACCCCTGGCAGGGGAGCAGCTAACACCTCACTGAACTCCTTGGAAAGACACCAGGGTGGAATCTGGACACCAGAGCTGAAGGAACAACGTTCCAGAAACAGCATTTCACCAGAAGCATTCACAGGACACGTCACAAGACCTTGTTCTGCTGGTGGAACCTTCTCCCAGTGGTGCAGAGACCGGCACACCGGGGGATGTGCAAGGTCCTGATGGTACCTGAACCACCTCTGCACCCACATCTCCTGCCACGTGCACCTCTGTTTGTTCAGTGACAAAGCAGGAACTGTTCATTACCTTCCTGTTCTGGGGTGTTTGCTCTAACAGGACCTTCCTTCCACCTGTTATAAACTTTCATAAATCCAGAGTGAAATATTCAATAAAAAAGGGAAGATTTGCAGTTACAGAGAAGAGCTCAAATAAAGTTCATGGTTTCTAAGTAATGCAGCTTTCAATTACCATACCCTTTTTAAACTGGGAAAGATGTAATGTTAATCAAACATGCAATTTGCAAGTGTTTTTCTTTAGTAAATGTCATGTACAAGTAGATATTTAGGATGTAATGCAAAAAGTAATTGCAGTTGGATAACTTTCCAGGGTAATATTTATTTACACTAGTGCAGACTTGAGGATTCCCGAGAAAGGCAATGAATGCCGTGCATGAAATCCTAACCCCACTGAGGTCAATCCCAAAACCCCCCCTGCCTTCCAGGACCAGAATGTCACCCTTTAACTCAGGATGTTCACGAAGCCCTTTCCTGCTGCTTATTAAATAAGAGGGAAAAACGGAGCCAGCACGAGGCAGCTTATGGAGGAAATGCCCAGACCCTCTCCAAGGAAAACATTCCAAGTGGGAATGATGGAGAGTGCCTGGAAACCACAAGAGTGGTGAAGTCAGACATGACCTCTGAAGGCAGAGGTTCCATTCCAGGCTCCAGTTTGGTATCTCTAGATGTATCATGCCACCTTTCAGGGGCCCAGGAAAAGGGTTTGATGGGGATTTATTCTTCTGGTCAGGTACCTCTACAAGGATTAGAGCACCCAGATGCTTCTGTGGGCTCACTCTAGACATTTTAAATAGTTGTCACAAGTCACTCCTCATCTTGCTGGGGCATCCCTCCCACTGCCATGGGCTATCGATAATAATGAGTTATTTCTAAGGCTGATAGCCAAATTAAAGTCTACAAAGTAAATTTATTTCTGCTTTTAATAAGTGCTCCCCACCTACCCCAGCTGGAAAGTAACTGCTTTATCCAACACTCAGGGGTCAGCAGGAGGGGATTAACCTGGAATAATAACTGACAGCGATGCCTATTGGGGCAACTGGGGATCTGTCAACACGATGAGGAATGGGGTGCCCCCAGCAGGAAAACAATCTTTACATTCATGGGAAGAGGATCCACAAGGGGACACCCTGCCCTGCGAGCTGCAGGCCCTCAAACTGCCCACAGAGGTCAACCCTGGGGCCGAGCTAGGAGTTAAAAAGTAACTGTGGAGTCCTAAATAGGGGCTTTCATCAGGAAACAAATGTTCTTTCAGAGAGACTTTGCCAGTGGCACGTTTCGAACTCCTGCAAACATGCTCTTCGGAAGAGCGAGGGCTCTGCTGTGCTCTCCCAGTCGCACACACACGTCCCCCAGCAGCAGCACCTCCGTCCTGCCCAGAGATCCCCCCACCACACAAGGGCAGTTCACTCGCTCCACAACCAGGAGCTCCCGGGACGGACGATGGAATCCTGGCAGAGGGGGTGAGGTTCACCCACGTGCCAACCCCCCTGGCACTCAGGGAATGTGGCGGGATGAAGCAAACCCCACGCTGCCCATGGATCCCAAATTTGGCAGCTCCGACCCTGCACACACGGTGTGGTTGGGTCCCTGGGGGGGGTTACCCGCTCCATGTACTATTTTCAAACAGCGTTTCTTTCTTAACTTCCCACAACCCACAGAATTCATGGCGAGGCAACGTTTCCAGGGAAGCCATCAGCCAGCAATTTGCCTCCACTTGTTTATGTTTACAAAGCATTTTCCACTGTTTCCTTTACCTGGAAAATTGGTTATTTTATCAAAGAAAGCTATCAGCTGCCTTTTGTACTATCTACCTCAGATAAATATATGTTCTATTTTAATCCATTTTTCATTTACTTCTAGGCAATTGATTCTCTTATTTTCCTCAAAATGCATTCTATGATGTTTGTATTATTTTGACTGGAAAAACAGGCCTGTAGCTACGAACATTATTTTCCCACCCTGTTAAATGCAGCAACTGTGTTTGATTTTCTTCAAGAACATGATACTGTGACCAAGGAATGAGTATCCGTCTCTCTGAGTTGCCTAGATCAGCATGGGGAGGGTACACTTGGCTCAGCCCAACATGGAATATAAAACATGGACAAAGAAGGAGATCAGTTAAAGAGAGCAATGGGCTCTACAGCAGGACTCCCCCACCCTTCCCTTTTCTCTTTTTACCTACACAGCTGCTCTTTTTTTTTTTTTAGTAGGATAACTGAGCTTGACTTTTGGCAAATCTCACTTTATCCCTGACATATTTTGACTTGTAAAATATAGTTTTGTCTGCTGTTCACTTCCTTTTCCTATTCCTTACCACTCATTTCTAATATCTCTACTTATTTCTACCATCTTCTATTTTAATAACTAATATGAACCCGGCTCTAACATCTCCAGCTACAAGTTTCTGCCTCTTAAGCTTAAGTTGCTGATTCCTGACAGTTTTCTTAGAGCCTGGACTTTGGGACATCCATCATACAGAATTTCCTGAGCGTTCCAAGCCAAAACACATTTCAAATGAATCCCCTCAGTTTGGAATGTTTGTTTTATTGCTTTGCAATTCATGAATGACTGACGTTATTTTCTATGGCTGGGTCATTTATTCCATCTTCATTACCTACAACACTACATCCGAAATAGTATTTTCCTGGTTCAGTAATCAGTTGGCAGGAATATCTACTATTGCAGTAACACTTGTTCTCCAAAATATATCAGAGGAATTAAAGCTTGGAAGCGATACAAGTCCTAGACGTATTTCTCTCAGTAGTAACATTTGACAGGCCCCTCCACAGAGCCAACTCGAGTGCTAAACCTGCAAAACAGATTTCTAGCACTCCACCACTCCAAACTTTCAGCAGCCTCTCCCACGGTGATTCTGACCTAAACAGATGTTGATGTATCTCTACTATCTTTTACTCCTCTTAAGCCAATCATAACCCTACAGCAAAATGCTGCTCTGTCAGCTTAAGTGCCTTTGAGACAGAAACCATGATAAAGTGGCTCTGTGCATTTTTATAATCATGTAATTACAGACTTTTGTACAGGAGTTTATGCTTTCACAGATAACATCTCATTGCACACAGCATGTGATGAAACCTTTACAACTACAAACTGCTACGCTTTGCCTTCCTAAAATGTTTGGGACTCGAAGCACCAGCTCTGTGCAGAGTGAGTGGCTCAGGAACAGAAGGGACTGACGAGATCTGTGGGTTACCCAGGCTGGAAAATTTAAGTTGCTCAATACAGAAAGAGTGATTTGATTCACTGGATTCTTCCAGCTCCCCTTTTCCTCTCCAAAACTCCACCAGAGCACCATCCTGACTGCGTGTCAGAGTAATTCATTAACATCATTTCCTGCTGTCACACAGGACACAGGCAGGCACCTCGCAGCACTGCACACTTCAGCTCCCCATCTGAAGGACAAACATCTATTTCTTCTGGAGCACTTCTCACCTCCAAACTCCACAATCCCCCCCAAAGGCACTCAGGATCCCCATTCCATACACCAGGACATGCAGTGCGGAGGGAAAGGACATGTCCAGGATGATGCAGCCGTCCAGGAACAGAGCTGGGAACAGAGCCCCAGTTCCTGAATGTCAGTAAGGAATTCTACTCATCCTGTTGAATGTGCTGATGAAAATACATCCTGTCATAAGGATTTCCAGGGCATTTCAGGATTGTGAAATGAGAATAACCACAGAATTCTTTGGACAGGCTCCCCATAATAGAGTTCTGCTCTTATATGCAGAGGATATTTCCTCTCCACAAGTCCACTGGGTGTGGGGAGGGGGCTGGCAGCATCCAACTGGTTGTGGGCATTTTTCCTAAAGATCCCACGGTCATTTCCCACATTATGTGACCTGACTCAAACTGATCATGTCATCAGTGTGAAGGCACCTCCACACACCCGGGGCATCACTTCATTCACCTGAGAGGTGCACAGACATCCCCTCGGAGCACGTTTGCAGAATGCCCTTGGCTGAGGGCCTCACCTGGCACTGACTTGGCAAAATGGACCCTAAAGGAGGTTTTTAACTTTGATCAACCCAAGACAACCCCCAGAAGGATGTTTTGCTCAAATTACATCACACTTAGATGACTGCACAGTGCAACAGTTTACACACACGGCAGGAGACATTCTGGTTTTGTGAATGTAAGCAAAACATTTCCACGGAGCCTCCGGGAGATCTGCATGCCCATGAAATCCAGGATCAATCTGCTCCAGAGTGTGACACACAAGGACTTTGTGTTTATGCTCAGGCTGATGTTTAGCATGCTGCAGTGCAGCAAACAGAAAAGTGGAGTTGAGCTGTCATGTAAGATAATTGATTTTGACAAGACTACAAGTTAATTCGTCACTATTTTGCAACTTATTTGAAAATTCTTTGCAGCAATGTCCCAGAGGACAGCGTGTAATCGCTTGTAAACTGAAATTAGGTCCAGAGTTAAATATCATTAAATCTCAGGTACAGCCCGAGCTCAGCATGTGCCTACTAATGCGTTACCTTCCCTATTACAGCAAGGACACGACTCCAGCAAAGGTTATGAAGATTATTGCTCGAGTTGCAAATTGCTTATAAGTAGAGAATTAAACTGGGACACATTTCCAGGCAGCCTAAAAATGGGTGCAAGAGAAAAGCCACCTGCTGGACACCTGACAGTCACTACTGTCCCACTGAACTCACATTTTCTTGCTACGTTTTTGCACCCCCCGCACAAACCCCTCTGTGAGATAAGGAACCCAGAGAAGGTGTGGATTCCCCACCCCGGGAACCTCCCCAAGGCCACGCTGGACAGGGCTTGGAGCAACCTGGTTAGTGAATGGCATCCCTATCCATGGCAGGGGGTTGGAAGGAGATAAACTTTAAGGTCCCTTCCAACCCAAACCACTCCATGATTTTATGATTCTAAAGAAAATAAAGAGGAATATTAAAGCTCATCTTCGTACTAATATATTCAAATTAAATCACCCCTCACATCAGCCATTCAGTGTTTTATTATAACAGAGTATGAAGGATTGGTAGATATTTTAAAACTGGGTTGAGAAGAACATATTGTTTGACAGTTTTATTTGAGACTGTTAAATATTAATTGCTGAACAAAAGGGGGCATTAAAAAGTTATGTTGGATACAAATAATTCAACTCCCTATAACTAGAAAGAATATTTGCATATTCACCTTCTCCCAAGCCTAACAACCTCACTTTGGACAGGTCTGGGGGTCTTGATAGTAATTTCTACTGGAGTGAACAACTGCATTAGGATTTGACTTACAGATTAAAGTGAAGGCGGTGGGCACAGCCAAAACATCACAGCAATTTAAGAAGTGCCCCCAACAGTTCCAGGTGTTTCAGTGGCTGGTTAGGATCTTTTGGACAGGTGGGAAAGGTGCTGTTTCAAGAGATGCTGCTGCTGCTCCCCGGGACTCCCCACCTAGGTAAAGAACGCGCTGGTTGTCTTGGGGTGCCACAACCCCTCCCTCGGCTGCAGAACAGCCAGAGCTGCCTGAAACTGTTGTGATTTATGGGATGTCTGTGTCCTGAAAGGGCAGGGGGGGCAGGCCCTCCCCACCCTGCAGTGCTACACCAAGCAGGTTGAGAAGCCACGGGCTCTTCCCCCAGGCACAACCTTACGGAGAGACCTGGTTGTCCGCATTTTGATCTCTGGCGTGAAATCTGAACTGCTGGGCCAGGAGCTAAATTGAGACTCTTCCCCAAAATCCATCTTGTCCTCAAACAGGCAGTGCCTTACAGTCAGAACTCCTGAATTTCACTAATTACTTTTTAATGATCATAAGTAAACAAAAGGCACCAGGAAGGTGCCATGTGCCAGGAGACTCGGTGCAGTGTCTGCTCAGAGTCACAAAACTAATCATGTCCCACCTGCTCCCAAAACCTGCCAATCTCAGATTGGTTTGGGTTCAATTTCTGAAGAAATGGAGCCTCTGCTCATTCTAATTAGACTTTTGGAGCAGGGACACCTGTACTGAAAAGCCATCTGAAAGCAGGCTCAGATGGTGACTCCGATGCTTCTCAGCAGCAATCACTGATTTTGCAGAAACAGTTCTCTGCCCATTATTTGAACTAAAGTGAATCCACATAGTCTTGTGCTTTATAGACTCTTATTTCCTAAATTTTAGAAAGTGCCTCATAAACCCTCATACCTGTCTCTTTTTACTCCTCTCCTCTCCCCACTCAAAGTTCAAACGTAGGAATGCAGTGCTGAAGTCCCCTGGGGTGGCAGCCTGGCAGCTTTTGCAAACGTTGAATTCACATAATCACAAATTACATTAAACAAGTGGTTTTGATTACCTGTCCCTGTTTTCCACTCTTACGTGAGAGTGTGACACTGATGGCACACTTGGCAGTTTCCACTTAAATAGTGGCTTGGCTAAGACAATAACCACATGGGATAGTTGGTGTTTGGGTCCCTGAAAAGGCAGGCTGGCATTCTGAAGCACAGTAAAGGAATCCTTCTGTGATGTAAAACTGTGTTGCAGACTCTCAGCCAGGCAACCCAAGCAGCACCAGCGCAGTCCATGGAAAACAAGGAATAACAGAGAACTCCAGGCCCTGAAATCCTGCCCTGCTCTGCTTGAGAGCCATTTCATCGCTGTGTTGCAAAGTCTCGCTGTGGGTAAGGCCACAGGCAGCTCTTGAAACCCACTTTGCTCCCTGCCCTGCAGCAGGCAATCAGCACAGCTCCGAGTGGAACCGCAGCTCAGGAGGCCCCTTCCCACCCAGGAATGAGGGGGGATGAAGGGCAATGAGGGAGGGGAGCAGAGGAAAAGAATGGATAAAAGCAGAAAGCCATAGAAGGGAGATGCTGAGGGGGACACGGGGTCAAACAGCCAAAGGGGTCCAGCACGAAGGATCACTCCTAACTTCAGGCTGGGGCAGCAGCATCCCATGCCAGGGTATTTCAGGAACTGATGATACCAGCCATGCCTCCCTCTCCAATAAGGGAACACCTTCACCCACTTTCTGGCCCATATTTATGTGAGAGGCACGCACATTTTAGAAATGTGACATTGTTCACTGTGAGGGGTTTTTTTAATGAGATACAGGACTGCACTCAACTTCTAAAACAAAAGAACTGATTCATGTTTAATGTGTCCAGAGAATCCCTGTGTTGAAAGCCTGACATAAAAGGGGGGATGAGTGAGGAGACACCAGAAAGCCTCAATTAACGTGCCAATTCGTGTTCACCATTACCTGTCAGATGTCCCTTTGTTAACAGGGGGCTGCATATAAAGGGTCCTGGTGGGGAGTCCTTGGACCTTGGAAAGGCTGGCAGCACCATCATCCAGGTGCTACACGACTTGTCCCTGATGCAGGACATGAAACAATCCCCAGCACAAGGAAAAACAGTTCCTGGGGTCGTGCAGGTGATGTCAGCAGGAACACCACAAGTAAGGGACAGGGAGGAAGCTCTTTGCTTCATGGGTTTGAAATATAGTTTTATTAACTACGGGTCAGGCCAAGGCTATTATGCATTGATGTTTATATATTTAGATGAAAGTGCAATAATTAACTCAAATAAACCTGTTTCTATGTCTTGGAAATACCAAGTAACCCAAGTGGAACTGTCTCTGTACTGTATTTTGGAGTTTACAGAGCTCTGGTACCTTGGAGTGCTGACCTGCTGTGGAGGGGTTTGGTCTCTAAACCCTATCAAAACAGCAAATATCTGCAATTCATTTCAGAACTGTGCTCTGTATTAGAAGTTAATGTGCTGATTGATTTACCTAATTACAGTTAAGCAAACAATCCTGCAACTGGGGCTGGTCTGTTGCCTTCCTTAAAATGCACTTCCACAGAGCCCCTGCTCAGATGGGATCAGCTCCTGGGTATCCGAGGATGGGCCACAATAAAACTTTAACATTTCTTCTGGTCATGTTTGTGTTTTTCAAGTCTGTCTCCTTTGAAATATGAGAGACTCATTTGACATTTAATTTCCACTCCTGCACTGAAAGCAGGAAAATCCGTGGCTTTAGAGGAAGACACTGAGAGAGGAGCAAACATGAGCTAATCAGTCATGGAGGGGAGGATGGAGATGAACATGTTTCCCAAGCAGTGTCCAGGGAAAATAAAGCTCAGCTTCTGTGCAGAGAGCTCACACCACGCCAGTTAACTACTGAATTCTCCTTTAGGAGGGACAGGAGCTGCATCTGAGATCTTCAAGGAAACAGAAGTGGCAGAGGAACCTCAAAATTCTCCTCCCAGAGGGTTGAGCAGCCCTAGAAATGCTCAGTGGACAGACTTCCACTGACAAAGGAATTCTGTCACTAGTGTGTTCTATCCCAAATAGAAAACTTCAAAGCTTGGGTCCCTCCTGAATCCCATTGTGATGGAAGTATAAGAAGAAAGGCTCAGTTATGAAGAAAAAGAGGGTTTTTAACCTAATTTTCCAGAATTTTACCTTGCCTTTCTGGAATGCTATGAGAGTCTCAAATTTCCTACACAAGCTGCACGACTCAATGCACCTGTGCTGATCTTGGCTGATTTTATTAAAGGAACTATTCCATTTCAGCAGAGAAATGTGGAAAGCCTGTGTTGTGCAAGAGGCACAGGAGGCATCATGGAAACTGGTAGTGACAGAGTCAGAACATCTCTCCATCAGGACTCTCCATCATTTCCAGTTTACTTTAACATGCTGCACTGTACTATCATTTAATGTGTGAAAGACTCACAGTAAAGGGAGAATTTGGGCTTTTCTCTGCATTAGAAAACACAGGACTGAAAGAAGCCATGCAAAACTTGGGAGGGGAGCACCATCCTCGTTTGGCAGAGCACTGGCCACAGTCACATTGCAGGGATTTCCAGAACAGAACTGGAACTTGTAAAGATCCCGAGAAGCACAATTGAGATGTAAATTTTGGTTTACTTAATGAAGCATAATGCTTCCCTACAGTCAGCTCTGTGCTCTGTTTGCCTGCTCTCCCAGTATGGCAGTACCAGCTCAACCCAGACAATTCCCTGCAATTTCATCCATCTTTGCAAAATCTGATGTTCCTTCTCTCCATGTTTCTCCCTTGCTCGGGATGAACAGACCCTCCCTGTGCATCCAACCATCCAAAGGGCATGTTTGGAGTCTCCCTGAGCCTCCTTCTCCAGTCATTTCTGAGGAGAGCAGTTGTACCTGCTAGAGAGAAACCACTCAGAAATGTTAAATATTGAGCTTAAACATCTGAGGAGGGCTGAGTTTCTGCTGGCAGTTATATGAACCCAGAATAATTCCACTTGTGTAGCTGTGTCTGAATAAAACTGTGATCAAAATGCAGTCCAAGGCTCTCCCGAGATGCAACACGCCCTTTACAACAACAAAGCAAATGAAGCAAAAGAGAAGGAGAAGTGAATTAAAAACACATTGAACTCGCAGATACAAAACAAAGTTGGGATAAATATTAGCACTGATGATTTTCTTTCCATTATCCACAATGTGTTTTTCCTCACCAAAAAAAAAAAAAAAAAAAAATAAGACGGAACAAAAGCAGAGGTTTAATTCCATCCATCACTCATGGAAGGGATGGAGCGTGAAAGATGCCTTGGAGCAAGTTAACGGCTTGGCTGTGCCTCAATTTGTCATAGTCATACACAAAGCAAAGCTGCACCCCCTAATACATCCAAACATGTTGCATCCTGGAAGAACAACCCAACATCTGGTCATCTGTAACGCAGAGAGCACCATCCTGACTGCGTGTCAGAGTAATTCATTAACATCATTTCCTGCTGTCACACAGGACACAGGCAGGCACCTCGCAGCACTGCACACTTCAGCTCCCCATCTGAAGGACAAACATCTATTTCTTCTGGAGCACTTCTCACCTCCAAACTCCACAATCCCCCCCAAAGGCACTCAGGATCCCCATTCCATACACCAGGACATGCAGTGCGGAGGGAAAGGACATGTCCAGGATGATGCAGCCGTCCAGGAACAGAGCTGGGAACAGAGCCCCAGTTCCTGAATGTCAGTAAGGAATTCTACTCATCCTGTTGAATGTGCTGATGAAAATACATCCTGTCATAAGGATTTCCAGGGCATTTCGGGACTGTGAAATGAGAATAACCACAGAATTCTTTGGACAGGCTCCCCATAATAGAGTTCTGCTCTTATATGCACAGGATTCCCAGGGGCTTTCAGAATGCTCTGACCTCCTGCTTAGATATTCCATGTTTTCCATCATATCCAGCCTCTTGCTCTGATTCAGAGATCACTGAAGTTACAGGAATAAAATAATTCATAGAATCATGGAATAGCTGAGGCAGAAAGGGCCCTGGAGACCACCTAGTCCAAACTCCTGCTCAAAGCAGGGTAAGCTGGAACAGGTTGCCAAAGACGGTGTCCAGTTGACTTTGAGTATCTCCAAGGACAGACTCCTCGAGCAACCTATTCCAGTATTTAACCACCCTTACAGTAGAAGGGCTTTTTAATGCCTGAATGGAGCTGCTTGTGTTTGACTGAGCCCCGAGCTGTGAGTCTGAGCAGTCTGAAGGGGCCTGGAGCCCAGATGCTGAGGGTGGAAGATGGTGAGGCTTAGGGTGGTCCCTGAGAACCCCCGAACTGGGCTGTCACCATCACATCCCACAAACAGGCTAAATAAATAACAAGAACCTCTTCCCAACATGTTTCTGAATAAGCTCTGGCAAAAGTAATCCTACACCTGATGCTGAAAACAAATCCACTGGGCTCCATCCTGAAACTCCTGTGTGTCATAACCCCTCCAAAAGAGTTACCATGCTCTACTGGTATTCCCAAACTGGAATTTGGGGGATTCCAGTGGCTGGAGTTTATCCCAGAAGATCACATTTGCAGAAATGCATGTGTTATCTCACTGCTCTCCCAGCTGAACGAGATGTAGTTGAGAAGCAGTAGCAACCAGGCTACAGCAGATGAAGAAGCAAAGGTTATTCTGGATTCCCAAGAATCCCTCGAGCTTCCAGCCATGTCTCCCTACCTCCCACCCCAGCAGCAAGGTGTGCAATCTCCACGGAAAAATTGACCTTCCCTAGGAATCCTCGTGTCTTCCTGCAAATCTGCCTCCTCCTGCAGTTTGTTTCCAGGCTTTGATCCTTCTTTGAAGGTATCACTGCAATCTAAATAAGTCAGAGAGGTATCAGGCTTTGGTCCTTGGCTAAAAACTCTCCTGTAATCAACTTTCATGATTTGCTCCTCCTGCGACATAATCAAAACGCTGCAGCTCTGTCCATGGGGTTCACAAAGGTGAGACTTGAGCAGGCTGGAGGAAGGTAAGAAACTCTTACCTCTGAACTACCCCAAAATGTCCCTTGTTTCCTGGTTTATCTTCTGTTAAAATGTGAATTTTGCAGGTTAATTTCACCCTCTACCCCGAATTTGATGCATTTTTTTTAGCATTCTGGACAGGGTTATGCAGCCTGGCAGCCCCTGGCCTTCACATAAACAGGCACTGAGGGATGGGCAGAAAAGCTTTTGGAAATGAAAATGATGAACTGCAGAGCCTTTTCTGTGGAATGACCACCCTCCAAGATCAAAGGACGAGGGTTTTATCTTTCTTCTTTCTGCCTGATGCCCACAGAGCGCTTCCTGATACCAAATACTCTCAGTAACAATACACACACCACTTCCATCTGGCATTTACTGTTATTCCTAGTGGGGCCTAAATCCTCTGGCACCACACCCCCCAAAGCCAGGAAAGTGGATAAAACTCACCATGGCAAAGGGGCTGTGGATGGGAACCTTTCTCACACGCTTTCTCTCCCTTTTCCACCTTGCCCCAGTGAACCCCCTGCAGTTCTTGAAGCAGAAGTCTCAGTGTAGCAGAAAGTCTCTTTTTATTTGACTCCACACCCCAGAAACTCAACGTGCATTGTTATTCCCTCACTCTGCACACCTTTCAGGTCACTGATCATATTTTATGAGTTCTTGCCATCACAAAGAGAGTGACACCCCTATCTGTGGCACTTGGGTCTCTTCCCAGCTTCCCTGACAAACGGTTTTCTTCAACAAGATTGAGGTCTTCTGAACTCTCATTTTCACTCCCAAACATTCAGATATTCTGCTGGGCTAACACAGGCCTGTTTAATAAATAAAATCCTGCAGTGAATCAGGTCTTTCTGAGCTGTAAGGAAATGACTGGGGGATATGCTTGTTACAGAACACACATTCAAGGCAATCAAATGCTGTAAGGAAGGGTCAGGACTGAAGCTGTGAAGTATTTTCAGCAGTACAGAAATACAAGTGAACCTTTGGCTGTACAAATTTTCCTTAATGTGCAAAATTCCTGGTACTTCACCTCACCTTTTTGTCAGGAACAAAATAAAACCAAGCTATTGAAAAGTGCACTTTCTTTGCTTGCACAATCCCTTCCAGGCCCAGAAAAGGCAGTTTTGGCAGTTGAATTCACTATAATTTCCAGCATCCCACTTCAATACCTCGTGTTTGAACATTACACAGCGTTTATTGAAGCCATAGTGCCCATGACTGCTATAGAACACATGTTTATGCCCCTCCGTAAACACTTAAACAGGTTTCTTTGCTGGCACCAAAAAGAGACAAATGGCACTTTAACCAGAGCACTTCATCTCTAAATCCTTCTCCTGTCAGGTTATCACCTGGTTGGTATTTTTGTTATGGTTTAACCCCAGATGGCAGCTAAAAACCACCCAGCCACTCCATCCCTCTGCTCAGTGGTGGCATGGGGAGAAGACCTGGAATAGGGTGAAATATGTTGGTTGAGATAAGAACAGTAACAATAATAATAATAATAATAATAGAGATAGGCAACTCCCAACCAACTCCCCCCAGTTTATACAACAGCACAAGATTCCATGGCGTGGAATATCCCTTTGCCCTGCTTGACTCAGCTGTCCTGGCCATGCTCCCTCCCGGCTTCTTGTGCAGCTCCTCCCTGGCAGAGGGAAGATGGAAAGTCCCTGACTTTCTGCTGATCAACAGACTGTAAACCATCAGTGTGCTATCAGCACTGTTCTCCTACTAAATCCAAACCACAGCACTGGACCAGCTACTAGGAAGAAAAATAACTCCATTCCAGATGAAACCAGAACAGTCTTCACCCCCCCTGCCCTGCCTGTGGCATCTCCCACCGCCATTCCATCCTCTCTCCTTCCACTTCACTTTCCTATTTTGACAAAACCTGTAAATTCTACCTGGTAGAATCAGCCCGTAACTGTCTGCTCACAAGGTTGAAATTCTGGGTGCCTCACATGCATCGTACTGTTCAGTTGTAAAACATCCAAATTCAGTTAGGTACTGCCCCAAGTCCAGCTCCTGCACACTGACCTCCTTTTCTATCCCCTCCTGCTCCTGGCTGTTATCTCACCTTGCTCAGTTTCCCATTTCCCCCAAAATTCCTTCTCTGGCACGTCTCAGTCTTTATTTTGCCCTGCTTTTTTATTCCATGCCTCCATGTACATCACCTTCCCCCTGCTCTTCCTGGCTTTGGGCTGTGTTCACAACCTGCAGTCGGTGGTAATGGTACAACCACCTCCTCTGGAGTGTCAGGTATGATGCTGGCTCACCATCTGCTCATTTATCCCTTTGGTCACGACACATTCCCTCATTCTGAATGCTCTTCCTTATGGAGAACTGCGGGCTCTGTGCACTCCCTGCCAAAGCCAGATTAGCAGTGAGAACAAAACGCTCACCTGGAGCGGTGCAGGGAGGGCTCTGATCTGCCAGCCCTGGATTTACAGGCAGATATGCACTTGTTAAGTCCTCTGCTATCTCATTATTTCTCTCCACATCACTGAGGCAGACAAGCTGTCAACAAACATCCAGTTCACTGGGGACACGAGATACCTGCTCCTGTGGCAAACGCTCTTGCAGTGTTTTATAAGGACTACAAATAAGCATCAGGGTATCGTTTGAGGGGCCTAAGAGGGGTTTTCATGAGCATAATTTAGGAGAACAGGATTTCTGGGAGAAAATTCCGAAAATATTTCACTCCAGAACCTGGCCATCAAACTTACAACAGCACAAACACTGGGTCAGACCAAGGAAACTCCCTGAAACCTTCCCATTTTACACAGAGTGATTTAAGATCACCATGTCCTGCTCTTGCAAGGAGAAGTTACTAGAAATGCAAGTGACTGTAAGGCTTTGGTAAAGAGAAAGCCCAAGCTGTGTTACCTGTACAATGGCACATTTACCTCCAGCTTTTGCTCTAAAAGAGATCTCTTACTCATACACAAGCATTCTATTGACATGAGAAGAACTTTAAAACCAAGAAGTAGCAGAATGATTCAATCTACCGCCATATCCCCATCAGGCAGTGGAGGAACTCTCATTTCTCTCGTTTTCGACTGCCATGTTGCATCACTTCTGTGTAGTCCCCTGCAAATCTGCTCATCACATCTCTAAAGTTAGCAAAGCTGCCTCCAGGCTGTATTTTAACTGCAACCCACCCAAGACACCGGGGCCAGCTGTACATCAGCTCCTCGCTCCTCTTTAGCACGGATATTAATTGATGGCTGAGCTCTTCCCAGCCCACCACACTCTGCCGTCCCTTTTCAGCTCCGACACGGGCCCAGTCGATCCACACGACAAATATACTCAACTCCCACGGCACCCAGGACGAAATAAGGACTCCCCGCTCTGTGGAGGCTTAGCTGAGTTCCCACAGAATCAGGGTGAAGTCTGAGGACAAACTCCAGCGTGTAACACTTCCCTCTGGCGCAGACACTGCCCACGCTGAGCGCCGGGGCGGAGGGCAGGGTGGGAGGGGAGGGGGCCCGAGGGATGGGGGCTGTTCAGTGCAGCAGCTAAAACACACTAGAACACACCCAGCTGCTACATTCTGAACTGCAGGAGCTGAGGATCTTTGTATGCAGATGCTGGGATTTGCATGGAAGCAAAGGAACGCTGCCAGGGAGAGCTGGGTGTCTCACTCTTTCCCCCTGCAGCCTTGCTTGGGCACATCACTGGTGCTGCTGGAACCATTTCCCGGCTGTGCCTCAGCTCTGGGGTGTCCACACACACAGCAGGGCTTGTGTCCAACACTGGATGATGAATACCTGTCATTTTCTAGCAGATTTTACCTGCTGGAGGCCTAAAGGTAGATTTCAAGTCTAATTTTTGAATGAGACCTTTGGTTTTTTTCCTTTTCGATTTCAATCTTTGAAGACTGCCCAGAAAATAGGGTTGTCACTGGGAAGAACAGCAGCTCCTGGAAAATCTCAAGAGCACTGGGAGGGGCAGGAGGGCCTTTCCCAGTCAGAGCACATGTCTCTGGGGACAGATATTCATAACCCAGAAAAAGTCAGAGCAGGCCTGAGGCTTCTCCAGCTTCAGGGGCCTGGAACAGCTTCCAGGGGATTTTCTGATTCCTCAGTGTTGGTCAGTGAGCTCTGCCCTCTCCAAGCATTCCTTGAAATACCTCACCATGCCTCACACAGAGATAAGTGGTTTAGAAGCTCTCCCAAGGACCACTATACTTCTTTTCCCCTCGTTTTTTAGCAGGCAAGAATCTCAGGAATATTTTTGAGTGGGTGTCCCCAGCTGAGATTTTTGCCTACGCTTTGAGAGAGGAAATTTTGCTCTTTTCTCTGACAGCTCTTAGTGACCAGGCCATAAAATTATACCAATGGTACTCTTAAATTGATCTAAAGTCTGTTCATTTGTGTAGTGCACATTTAGAGCCACATTATTGTAAGATGCTCCAGCAATGAAATTCAGCATTAACAATTCAGTTCATTAAAAAGGATATTTTAGTGGGTTCTTTTTTTTTATATAGCTATTACTCTAAAGTGAGAAAAACCTCAGTCAAATTAATAAAAACTAACAACTCGTCACACATGTGCTGCCTCTGTGAAGTCTGCTCTGCTCTCACCAGTTTGGCAGCCAAAAAAGATGTCTGGGAGCCAAACTCCCCCTTGCATAACCACACAAACCTGCATGGGAATGCGTTTAGCCCCTTCAGTACTTGTAACCATGGTTTCATTTACTGAAAGTTATCCTGAAAGCAAAAAGTTTTAGTCAACCACGAAGCCATTCTCCACGGAAGAGAGCAGTTACAGCCTCAAGTTCGCTCCCAGCTGTGAAAGGTGTGCTCCAGGTTCAGAGGGCTCTGCTGGGGGAGGGAGGGCTCAGGTACGAACACCTCAGCAACACGCTGCTCTTGCTGTGGGACAGAACTTGCCTGGATACACTGTCAGCTCCCAAGGCTTCACACCCAGCTCTCTGCCCCAAAATCTCAACGCCTTCTCACACTCCCTTCTGAAGCGTCAGCCCCTGATACGCTGCCCTAATGACAGGCAGTCAGCAGGGCTTTGTACACCAGCGTGCTCAAAGCTTCCCTTATGGATTTCAGCACGAATCCAGACTGGTTTTCCAGAGATACCCAGCACACAGAACTGGCTCACAGTTTGGTGCCGTGGAACACAGAATTCCCGGCTCATGTACGGCCAACCAGGGGCTGCAGAGTGGGTCAATGTGAGGTGACATGCCCAGGTGGTCACTGGTCCTTACCTGTCCTCTCAGCTCCCGTTTTGTAGCTGTGAGCCCTAAAGCCGTGTCCACACTCAGCCTGGATGATACTCAGTAACTCTTGGTCCCTAAAACTGATCCTCACCAACCTCATTTCCCTCTCATCTCTCAAGTTCCCATTCAGGTGACGGCTTAAGCATTTATCTAACTTAAATAAGTTAAGGCTGTTCCTTATTGACTTTAAAAGGACTATTCATATTCATGAAGTACAAGGCTGGATCAAGCCTTGAGAGCAAGGCCGGAGCTGGAAGACAGAACTCCAGGGACTGGAGCAGATGGAGTCAGGTCAGCAAAACTGACTCTTCAAAATCATCCAAAAGAGGAAGTCCCAGAGGGTTCTGAGATTGCTGGGGAAATGATCTGTGACTACCTGGGCTTTAGACACAACCAGATTTAGATTTAGGGGGGAGAGCTCTCCCCCCAGACTCTGACAGGGAAGATGAAGGTGAAAAGTGAAAGGACAGGGTGCTGAATTTCTATTTTTCACTCACTTTAGTACAAGCTTAGAACAACTGGCAGCTGATCTATTCATCATCACTGAATCACGTGGAAGTACAGAGAGCAATTCCTTCCCAAAGTAAATCTTGGGTCTCCTTTTCCTTTTCCGGAACGAACTGTTGCCCTTTGCTCAGCCCTGTTCCTGTGGGAAATGCCCTGGATAACACGACTCCTGTACCTTTCCACAAGCTTGCAGCACCTCCAAAGTGCTTAACTCCTGGAAGCTGAGAGAGGATACATATCCCTACCAGAGTGAGGAGGAGCAGCCACAAACGGCTGGGCAGATATTAAGAGCGTCAGCAAGAGACACAACATTCCCACCGGATGAAAAATGATGGATTAGCCCAGTTTAAAGCAGCCAAGTTATGTGTGTAAAAATACGGGCAGGCCGTGCTGCTGTGCTCCCACAGCACTGCACAGCAGCTTGTGTTTACTCTTCACTCCTGTCACAGCCTGTCCTGCGTGGGCTGGGCCCGGGAAGAGCTGCTGCCACGGGGACTGTTCCCACACGGAACCCGGGGCCCAGGCCCCGGTGCGTGGGCCCAACATCCAGCAGAGGCAAAAATTAAACACAAGCTGTTTACCTGATTCCACCAGTTCAGCAGTGATTGAAGGGAGCTGGGTGAGGTTTTTTTTAAGTTTAAGGAAGAGCAAATTGTTAGAATGGAGAGAGGCAGAAATCAATTCCACTCTGTAATTGCTATGGAAAGATCCTCGTGCGAGCCTCACCGGAGCTTGTTTTTACACATTTGCATCTCTTTGCACGATGCAGTTGTCACCCAGTCTGCAGATCACATCAAAATTAAGCTGTAATTTAAGCTTGGCTTAAATGAAAAGTGTATTAAAACTTTGAAGTCCACATGCTATGGATATGAAATTCTGTTCCAGCCAAAGCAATAATTAAGAGTGGATTGCAATTGAAGTTTAACAGCTTCAAACAGATCTTTAGAAACAGCATCTACACTCAACAGCTGGAACGACAAATGAAACACGGGGGCTGTGGGGGAAAAAGGAACATCACACCTGCTTCTGTCACCTCATCTGGCACTTGGATACACAGTCACTGAGATACAAACCCACACACAGATGAATTCCCAGGCAAGGACCATGGACAGATGCCCGTGTCCCACTAACAGTTTAGAACAGCTGAGGACTTGCACCTTTGCCCCTCTTTGGTGGACACTGGTGCTTTCCCAGTCAGTCCTATCCCAAAAACCTGAGGAAGAAAAATCAAGTAATGAGTCTGGCAGGTCAGTCTCTCACTTTAGGCTGAATTTTGCTTGAGCCTGTACTCAAAACCCAGGACTCTTTCCTTTGAACTTCATTTCTCCAAAAATAGTTCAAAGCATTTTGAGAGCATGGATGCCAAAAATCAAGCCTGGAAACCACCACAGCCTCCCCGTAAAACACTCCCTTTCCTCCTGGGAGCTGTGCTGCTGCTGCTGCTCTGCACAGCTTGTCAAACAGCCCCTTCAGACTCAGCCCGGCCCTGCCGCTCTCATCCATCACGAGTCTCGGGACTGAAGCACCCGGCTGCTGCAGGGCTGGGCCCCCAAAGGGGATCCTGTGTGATCTTACACCTGCCTGTTGTTACCACCTTGGCTATTTCTGGCAAGGAGATAGAGATGAAATAGGTTCTTGCCCCCAGCTGGTACAAAACATCCTTTCCGAGGAGAGCTACGTTATCCACAGGTATACAGGCTATGCCAGACAGCAACACCACAATCCCTCTGCCCTGGGTGACACCAACAAGAACGATGGTTTGGCATTATTATGCCATCACCTCCTTAATTACACTTTGGGCAAGGACTATATTTTCTCCTCAAACTAATAGCAAAGCAAACACTTTGAAAACCACTTTATTTTTGCATTACAACCTCTGTGTTTGTTTACTTTGACATTTCTCAACCCGGCACACATAATTTTGGGAAGCTTCTTGCTTTTGATTCAGGGCTCTAGCTCTGAGCTGTCTTTTTCCTACTTGTTGCCCCCTGTTTTGTGAACCCTCTGTTAAGCAGAAAGATTTCTGTGATCTTCCCCACAATGAAAAATGCTCATGAGAGTCAAGGCAGCCTTTAATAATACCGCCTGATTAACATCCTGAAAGAAAGACCACTTTATTCCTCACAGGTCTGACGAATTCTGTGAGAGGCTTATTTAGATTTCACTGAGGTCTTTTTTAGCTGTTTCTTCAAAACTAACTCAACAACGTCTTAAACACTTAATCTAAAGCAGATGAAAAGTTCTAATCATTTATTAAGTTAAGGATAAGCGGAAATTCCTTGTTGGATTGGGGCCTAAAGGCCTGCAAATACAGATGGCTGTTAGCAAGGCCCAGAAGAGGCCAGGTAACCACCAACAGGCAATTATATTCCTACCAGAACTTCAACTGTTTGAAGTTAATTGCTTTGAAATAATTGGACAGGTGAGCAGGTAAGTTCACACAGAGCACTTGCAGTATTGCTTTGTATTTAAAGAAAACAACAGTGCAGATTGCACGGACAAAGCAGGCACGATTTTAACAAAACAGCTTAAAAAGGCAAGGGAAAGGTAGGGTTAGTTGTGCTTTTTTTTTAAAAGACTTCTCCTTTCAGTTTTTAGCATCATTAAAACGCTGCAAACATTTCATTCAAGAGCTTCTTTAGTTAATACCTCATTACTTCTCTTTTTATTGTTACGGTAATCAAGCCTTAATATATTGCAGCTTTACAGCATGAAATGAAGGCTAGGCCTGTGGGCATGGACAGATGTACAACAGCATGCAGTAAAACACAGGTACAGAGACACGCAGAGCTGAATATGGCACTGGGGTTTTTATAATTGTTTAGCAATTCATCTGAAGTTATTTTAACCTTGACAACAGATGAACTCTAACACGCCCCGCGAGCAGTCAGTGGAAAGCCGCACCGAAAAGCAAGTTTTGTGACTGTTGTCTTACAGGATGAGCTCTAGGAAAGCATGAAACCAAGGCTGAGCACGATGATTAAATTGTTTGCATGGCTACAGGCTGTAGCTGTAACTATTCCAAACATTTAGCTGGGAATATTTTAGCCAGGGGAGAATGATAACGCTGGCAAACTGCATTAACACCAAAGCCTTGCCTCCCCAGGGGAAGGGTCAGGATCCAGACCCTCTCCTGTCACAGGCACACCGAGATAATAAACACATACTTCTGGTTCTGAAGTGACACTTGGACCTTGTGCTGGAGCTCTGCTTAGGGTTGAATTTCACCCATCAAATCCAGTGAAAGTTATAAATAACTTTTAGAAAGTTATAATGATCTTGTTGAAACAGTATCTCAGAAAGAGTGAGGGGCCTTAGATCTTCCCCAAGAAATGACAACACACGACCCCCAGTGTCAGGGAGGCTCCATTTCTCAGTGCTGCTTTCAGGAAAGATCATCCAGGAAACCATTCCAGCTCCTGGGAGATTTTCTAAATTTAAAGGGAGTGTTTTGGCTGGCGATCCCTTCCCCAGTGAGATCGCTTCAAACAGCCAACATGAAAAGCAATATGCCTGTGACTGCACAAAATCCCTGGGACCGAGGAGCACACAGGGAAGTTCTAGAGCCCCACGGGGTTGGGGTGGCACCATCCAGCCGACAGCTCTGGTTTATCCCGAGCACAGCCCTGCAGGAACATCCCAAACCACATTTGGCACGGCAAACACGCGACCTTCCGAGTAGCTGCACGGTATTGATGCAGGAACAGAGGAAAGTAGGCACAGCTGGTAGATTATCCCAGCAGAGGTGAAAAATGTTTTCCACATTCCGACCAGGTAACTGTAAGGCATGACTCAAAATGGAGCATGGATCTGAAAAACCTGGTTAACTCAGATAGGCAAAACGCTCCCACTTCTTCTTCTTTCTTGGAAGCACTTGGAGTAACAATGCACTCCATTCTGCTGAGACCTCCTGATGCAAGCCTTTAAGATTTGAACAAAGTCCCCTAGCAATAAAGAGGCCAGTCACCCAAATTTCTAGTGTGCACTTAAAGCTGACTTTCATGAGGCCATTCACTCCTCTGAGCATTAAACTGGGAAGCGCTTGTGGGATCAGCCCTTGGGCCAGGAACACGTGTTGGCCAGTGTATAACAAATGGAAGGAGAGACAACGGGCACTATAGGCCAGCAAACACACTAATTATATTAATAAAATGAAAGCTGAAATTTTGAAGCTAATCCTGGGCTATCATTTATAAAAGTTACCAGGGCATATTTCATTTAGGAATTGGCCAACGCTTCCCTTTCCACTGCTGAAACCTCATAAATGAAACACCCTGGATCGGTGCCCAGCGCGGAAATAAAAGTTATGAATAATGTTTCTATCTCCATCATTGTCAGTGCTTTAATATTCCTAATTACTTTAAAAAGCTAAATATTCAATCCAGCAAAAACCTTCTTTTTCTTTTATCTCTACTTGCAAGATTAGGGCAATTTAATAAGAGTGGCTGGGTAGTTTGAGCCCACGGGACCAGTCTGAGACCACTTGACATCTCATCCTTCCCTTTCATCTTCACACAGCATGGAGAGTTTGTGACTCTGTGTGTGTAAATGTATACATCTATATGTGTGTGTCCATACTGCCACAGTAATTATTATTATCATTATTTTTAACTTCTCTAAGTGCAAGGGCACTGTACAAATACTGGCTGGTAGGTTGAACACATCTAATACTGAGACTAATCAAAAGACAAGATGAGTTACTGAGAATCTTTGCAATTAGCCCACAATTTAAGGTACTGTTTTTCTTTTTTAATATATTGTTAGAGATGGATATTTAGTAAGTTATGCTGCCGAATTTCTCCCTTCTACATGCCAGGTAATCCCAAAAGGTTGCTTCAAACTCCAAAGCACAGCCTTTGTTCCATCTTTAGAATCACAGAATCTCAGAATGGTTTGGGTTGGAAGGGTCCTTGAAGCCCATCCAGTCCCACCCCCTCCCACGGGCAGGGGCACCTTCCACCAGCCCAGGTTGCTCCAAGCCCCGTCCAACCTGGCCTGGGACACTTCCAGGGATGGCAACAGTCCTCCCTCCCTGCTGCCTTTCCTGCTGTGCCTGAGGGACATCACAGAGCTGCAGACAGAGCCGACCCACTGCCTTCAGGTTCTTCCTCTGTCACATTTAACTCCCATTCCCTTCTAACCCCTCTCTCTATTGATCCCTTTTCTGTTACCTTTTTGCCTGGCCATTATGCTTTTTTCTTAAGACCTCAATCAATTTGGGAGAAAGGGAGGAAGTAAACGCCAACTGGAACATCCATTCAGCTTCATTTCACTGCATCTCTCTCCGTGTACCTTTATTTACTTGCCTGATGCACAAATTGACTTCATTTAACAAGCTTATTTCTTTTATGTCAATAAGGCATCGGGCCCGTGTTCCAGCAGAGCTCAGATGTTTGTGCTGCCTGTTCCATTCCACATGAACCGCAGAGTCCTAAACTCACCACTGCTAATTAAGAGACTTTAACAAACACAACTTCACCAGCTGGAGGAATTGAAAAGGGTGGATTAATTCCCTAACAAAAGGTGCTTCCCTAACTCCTGCAGTACGGATTTGAGGTATGGATTGCAAGGCAGAAGGTAGAACCTGGGCTGCCTGGAAAGTCAATGGCAAAACTCCCACTGGCTTACCAGGCCAAGGATTCTGTGAGGAGAGAGGGCTTTCCAAAGAGCTCCAGCACTCCACAGGGTATTTCATGAGGAATGTGTTGTATTAAAGATTTAAGAGAGGAAAAAATTCATAATATAGCTCTGTTATCTGTACTGGTATCCCAACAACCAAAAGCATTAAGAGCATTAGGAGCATCTTCCATTGCATTTCACATTTCTCCGTAAAAAACAAGCAAAAAAGGCCAATGTCATTATTCCAGGAAAGGACATTATCCCACATTCAAGGAATCCCAGAATGGTTTGGGTTGGAAGGGACCTTAAAGGTCATCTCATTCCAACACCCCTTCCCCCCAACAATATTAATTATTACAAAATAACAGACAAAACTCATTTTTTTCACTTAAAGCATCCAAGTCCCAAGGCCAGAGCTTTATAAGGCCTGTTTTTTTCACAGCAACACGTATCTTTATCACATTTTGGTAATGTTGACTCACCACTGGAGCAATCAGTGCCTCCCCATCCTGGTTCACAGTGGCACGTGTCAGGAGAGACACACCTTCCATGCACACACTCCTCTGTGCACAGAGCTGTTAAAGGAAACAACAGCATTGTCAACATGGTAAGTGGTTGCAAAACATACCCTAAAAACCATGCCTTAGAGAGCAATGTTTGGCTTAAAAATATTAAACAAAGCAAACACGTGCACAAAAGAGTAACTGCTCCTAAGATTTAATTATTGCTAAGTGACCAAAATAAAATATAGGTCTCTTGACAGCATTAAATTCATTTGTCACTTCAGCCCTTTGTAATGAAAAACTCCAACACCAGGAATTCCTTTGCTTAGCAGTTTTGCTCCACAATAAAGTTTTTACTAAACTGACGCTTATTATTATGTTAGAGAGTAGCAGCTTCTTACATCACACTCAAGTTGTCACTGTCCACAAGACAAAATTAAGCTCAGCCTTAAAAGTGTGTTAAGACCCAAAATAGTAAAAAACAACTCAAGAAAAGTAAATAATGTTACTACATGATGCAGCAGCTGTAAGTGCAGACCTGTCTGCGAAAGGTCATCCAGTTTTCCATGACCACAGTTTTCCATCTCACTTGTTCACTGGTGGATTACTGAAATTTCAGGATCCTGAAGGCTCAAACTAAGACAAACTGGCTGAAGAGCAGCTCTGAGTTTACATAATTCCCTTCTCCTTTGCTATTTCAGTGTCTGACAGTTCCAAGTGAGTGTCTTCATGCTCACCACATCCTGAAAACTTGGACAGCACTGAATAAGTGCTTTATAGGCTGGATTTCACTGCTCTGCACCTTGTTTCCATTTTACCGCTCAGGACATGGCAAAAAACTCAGGGTGTCAGAGACTGAAGTTGGAGGGTTAAGCTGGAACACATCATTTCCATCAAGACTAACATGCAGGAGTTATTAATGAGTATGATGCAGCTGCAATGAGGTCACTATAATATAACATATAGACATATATTTGAGATATGTCTATGATTTGTGTCATATCTAACCTACGTTTGGGCATCCTGTGTGTTTACAGCAGACGGGAAAGGTGGGCATGGTGTTTACTTAACCAGGAGCTGGACAACAAAAAAAGGCTCATCCCAAGTCAAAGATTAACTCCTTCCTGCCTAAAGCAAGGCCAGCACAGCTGATCTGGGGAGCAGCTCTGAGCTGCTGTGCTGAACACGAGGCAGAACCACCCCATTCCTCTGAAATCAGCCACAGAACCTCCTGGCAGCTGCCCTGGGCCTGCAGGTGAGACACCCTGTGTTTGGGTGATTGCAGATCAAACCCTCTAAGCTGCTCACAAAATACTGAAATCCAACTTCAAATCACAGGTGAACTGTGAGTAATCCCGTGGGACAAACCTTCCTGCTCTTCACCCACCAGATCCCAGGTGAGCAGTGACTAGAATGTTGTCTCATTAAACCCACTGCAAGATCCTTCTAAATTCATCATTTCCTTTCCACGTTTGCTGCATGTCAAAAATGCAATTTATTCTTATTTCATATCTTGTGTTTAGACAGTATTGCAGTGGGCATGAAATATTCATGGCTAATTCTCCAGTCACTAATTGTCCTAATCTTTTGTGCATTTATTTGACTCCAGACAGGCTCTCTGAAGACAGGGAGGCATCCCAGTCTACAGCTGTAACATGGAGTTCAAGACAGGATATTAGAAAACCAGGATTTTCCAATAAAATATACACACCTCCCTGCAATCATCTGAAAATGGCTGGGTATTATCTACAATAATAAATCATTCTTAACTGTGAAATGTGTAACATTTTTATCCTTTTGGCCAGGCTGGTTCTGAGCTCAAGGCAGAATTTGTCAGCGAGAAGGTTGATGGTGGACTAGTTTTTTGGCCTTCCCAAGTAACAAAACTCCTGCTCATTACTGGCCTGAATTGAATTGATTTCCCCAGGGACGTATCAAACCTTAACTATGTTAATAAAAATACGGAATAATAATCAATAATTAGGCTAATAAAGTTTACTTGATCACTCATCTATGGACAGAAGTGCTCCAGTCCCATAGGAGGAGGGCAGTGAGACTTAGAAGGAAGACTCAAGATAGAATTGCTCATTCTAAAGCACTCAGTGACATGAAAATTAGTAAAAATGTACTGTTAAGACCTGTATGTTTGTTTTCAGGTGTTCTGAAGTCCTGCACAGCTGAAGATGACAATGTTTAATGCGCAATTAAAGAATTAAATAAGGTAAAGACACTCATTAGAACTGTGGGTTCTCTGTTTTCTGGTTGATTAACTGGCTAAATGAGTAGCTGTGAGCTCACTAGGGACTAATCCCATGTGGGGATCACAGAACACCCATCTCCTTTTGTTAAAGGAGAAACTTTGATATAAATAATTGTATTTAAGGAGGCAAATAATCAGAGTCCTGCACTGCCTGATTCAAATCAGGCCTATAAAGGTCATATTAGGGTACAACTCTAAAGTTTTACCATGGCAAATAAAATTTTGAATTTCTCCTATAAAAGGGAAGTCTTGCCTCGCTCTAGTCTTTAGAGCTGAAATTAATTTTTCATTCTATTAACATTCAGCATAATAGGACACAATGGTCCCCAAGGCATTCTCCACAATACACTTTGTTCAGGGGTTTGCAAATGATCTTACTAGTTAATGGAACTATAAAAATTACTTGCACATAAAGGTCAAGAAAAATAAAGATAAGTATATACTTTCTGACACCGTCCTGTTCAACACTCAGCCAAAGGCCTCTGGAGTAAAGAAAACTTGGACTAATGCAAGGAACATAATTCTTCCCAGTGTGGCAGTCCAAGCACTTCAGCCTTTGGAATTCCAGACATTTCGTGTCTGCATTTTCCCTCGACCACTTCTCCAGAGCAATCCAGCACCTCATTGATCAGTGCATTATTAGCATTCCTGGCATGAGTTTAACATCAGGTTGTAGTTTGATTCAGCCTGGTAATAAAATGACCTACATCAAAGCCCTGCCAAAATGCCATCTTTGTGGCAATGTGTTTAGCATGAGTTATTTGCCCATATTCAAGGTTACACAGCAACTGCTCCTTATCATGCAATAAAGGCAACAAAAGGGTTCTGCAACAATTCATTTGATGCTTATCACTTACTTTATAATTACACACACAGGGCTTTTTTTAACATATAAGGTCAACGCCCAGGGAAACAGACCTAAAGATTAAACTCTATTCCCACCTGAAATGGCTGCACAGGTTTCTCTAACACTAGCACTGATTTTTTTAATTGTTGTCCAGAACTTGAATTTGGATATATGAAATGGTTTGCCTGCGTCTCCCCTGCACAAAGGTGTGAACAGCCAGGATATTGGTACTGAGGAGAACCCTGCTCAGTGCAGCAGACTGAGAGAACTTCCACTGCAGAGTTCCTTCAGCTGAGGGCACCACAGGGAGTTTATCCCAGACACAACCGGAGCTGCTCTGCCTTCCCCGGGGCTGCATTCCTCTGTGTGGACCCAAACTGGCACGCTGCAGGGGTTATATACACTGTGGCACCCTGCTCGTCACCACACCACCAACCACCGACCTCTGGTACCTCACAGTCACATTCCCAGCCTCTTCCTAGAGGTCAAAGAGCATTTACGGAAGAGTTTCATCCCAGGGGAGTAAGTACGGAGTGATTTAGCTTGGGGAAGTTTTGTTACCTTGTCCAAAAATATGCCTTGTGTGTTTATCTCACAAAATACAGGGTCACAAGCAACACAACTTGTGCTCGCAGTGTCTGTGGTGACATTTGCAGTGGTCCCTGGCACCTGGGGGAGTTCACAGCCACCGACCCTGCAGCTTCCATCTGCCTCCCCCTCTGCTGGGCCAGACAGGCAAAATATCTTCCAAACAACGAGCAGGACAACTACAAAGTGTAAAGGAACCCAGGGCAGAGAGCAGAAAACAGGCTCTGTGAGCTGCCCTCCCTCAGGGCAGCGTGAGCGTTCCGGACACTCTGGAGTTTCCGTGGGCTTTGTGCCCAGGGATGGCAGCGCAGCCAGGAGGTGATGGAAAGCATAAATAAGGGCAGATACATTATAATAATGGAAAACATTGCTAAATGGATATGGATGCTACTGTGAGACACAATGAGAAATTCAGGCACTCGCCTGGAACTGCACAGAATGACCTGGTTGTTGTGACTGCACATGTGGCACAAGGACATCGCTCCAAAATACTTGTCTTTTCTCTGCCCTGCCCTAGGCAGTCTCTGCCAGCTTGTCTTCACAATGCACTTATCTCGCCCAAACTCTCAGTAGTTCCATTTATTTGCTGTTAACCAGAGGTAAACCTGCATTTTTTTCTTTCATCTTGCTGGTATTTTACCTTCAGCCCCTCTCACCAGTTTGCCCTGAGCTTGAGAGCTGTTGGACTAAACAAGGCAGAAATTTAATGGAAAAAAAGGTGATGTTTCCTTCAATATTTAATATGTGTCCCTGAACCAATCTGGGCCATTTTAACACGTTCCCCCAGCCCCTTGTGCCACTTTGGGGGGAAGAAGAACTTTGTCAGGTGAAACGGCTGTTATCTTATGGCCAGCGGTTTCAGATAATGCAGCGAGGTCAAAGCAGATGAAAACAGATGAAAAAGATTCTTGCCTCTTATCCATTAGGAATCTGTTCACTCAGGGCCTCTCTGGTGTTTCCATCTTAATGTACTGGCCTGGATCCAGGCTGTGCTGAGTCTACAATATCAGCTTCATTAGATAAGCCTGGAGTCAGCTTTTGGCTGGATTCTCTCCGACTGTGCTCAGGGAAGGGAGGTGTGAGAGCAGAAGAAAGATGACCACAGCTAATGCATCCAGGTAGGTTTTCCTCACTCTTAGATTATTGCTTATTTGTGGAACGGAAGATTCCCTCTCTAAATCACCGACTTCCCATCAGGAATCCAGATGATTTGATGGTTTCCTGGATAGCTGTTCCAGTGAAGTGGGATAACAGTTCTTTGCACTGCCTAATGCCTATTTCTGTGGTCACCACTCAGGATACATCCATTAATTTATCACCTTGGAAAGCACTTTCATGCAAGGCTTAGCGACTTTCAAGGATGAAGAGATCTCAAAGCCTGCTCAGGCTTTGAGGAATTCATTGTTTCTGAGCATGGCAACCCCTTTTTTTCATCTTCCCATGAAAAGTAACAGTGAAAAAACACAAACCCAAGGAGATCAATGCAAGCAAAGGAGAGATGAGACTGATGCAGATCAGGTAACAGCAATGGGTCACAAGATCAGCTCCTTTACCTGTAGGTGCAATTCCATCTCTTTTTTTGCAGGTTTGGAATGAGAGACTCCGCATCAATGCAATCAGAACAGGATCAATGGTCTTTCTTGTCACCTGGGCCATGGGGAGTGTCTCACCATGGCCTCAGTGAGGTATTGATCTGCTCCAGGTTGTGTTATCCTCACTCCTGACACCCAGCCAGAGCTCAGGGATCAGGCCACAACAGAAATGACTCATGAATGTCTGAAGTAAATGAATTGTGGAGACACATTTTGAGGATTTTTGTCTTCTCCCATGAGCAGAATCTGACACATGTCAGTGCCATCATTGACAGAGCACCAGTAGACCCCTATACCAATCTGCTGGGAGGTGAAGATTTGTTAATAAGCATAAAATCTATGGTAGTTTAGTTTACCTTTCTATGAGCTGTTAAATGGCAGCCTGGGGTTCTGCTGACTAATGAGGTGAACACAGGACCTCCCACGTTCCTGTCATGACTGAGTGTCCCAGGCTTGTGACACGGGCTAGTTCACAGGTCCAGGAGTAATTCCAGCCAGTGATTCGGACTCTCAGGGCCCTCCCAGAAGGAATGGCCACGGTTTAGTGGTCACTGGAGGAGCTGGCAATGAGGAGAATCCTGTTCAGTCCATGTTCCAATCCACTGCTGTGGGCCTTTCCCTAGGGAGGGGACAGGGAAGTAAAGTGTGCCAGGGGAAGGGCAGGGCAGGGAAGAGACTGGCACTTCTCTACAAGCTCTGAGAAACGCAAGAGTGGTGGAGCACAGTCTGGGATCACAGTCAGGCTGGTTCTGAGGAACAGCTGAGAGGAGCAGCACATCCCCGAGACAGGAACGGCACTGCACGAGTGACCGTGAAACAGTGACAGTGACAGGAATAGAGGAGAAGTTTAGAGCTGCAAAACGAGAGGTCGATGGGAATCACACATTTAACAGACTCTTCGTGGCATTTTGATGCCCCATTGGTTTCATCTGCTCTGGTGGAGAGAGGGGATGGGAGACAGTGCTGCCCAGTTAATGATGTCTGAGCGAGGGCTGCAGAGCAGTCCCCGTGTAACAGCAAATGCCAGAGAGCACAGCTGGGGTCAGGGAGCTGAGCCACGTCCACCTCGGGCTGGGAGAGTAACAGGAGCTTTGCAGGCCTTCAGAGCACAAAAAGGGACGGTGGGAAGGCACTGTGGGGCTCTGGGCACTCAAGTGCATCTGCCCTGCAAAGTGGACACTTACAGGGCTGGCAGAAGCAACACTAATCCCTCAGCCTGGAGATAAAGTCCAGCGCAGCCCTGGCAAGAGCACTGTGTGCAAGGGCAGGAGGGAGCCGAGTTTAAGAACGAGGCAAATCCTGCAGGAAAGACAAAGACTCTGCCTAAGGCCTGTTCTCAGCAGCCTCATGACTAAGGTCACACTAAGGGGTGTTATCTCAGCCCAAGGGCAGGGATGTCAGTCCACAAAGGGATCCTGCTCACCCCAGTGCTCCCGAGGGACCAGGAGACACAAAACCTGCGCTCTGTGGGGAAGGAGAGAAATTCCTCCTTCAGGTGAAATCCTGACCACACTCCCAAATCACCCATTTTTAAGGCTCAGTCTTTCTCACCGTCATCACAAAAGTGAATCTGAGCTCCCAGAGAACTCACTGGGGATCAGCTCAATATTGATAATTGTTGATCTCTTAAGGCTTGGAACTGATTTTATGCATTTTCTGCCATTGCTTCAACTGGAAAGAATCATTGCATTCTGCCATGTTGAGAGGGAAGGGTTATGCTGAGATCAATTCTGCTGATCAATGTTCTAACGCAATATTATTCCGTGGGATAATTTCAGCATTTAAATTTTTCTGGTAAACGATTTCCCATTGCCTCACTGTCGGGTTCAAAACAATCATTAGCACCAGTTCAAACTGTTAATGAGGTTAAGGGAGATCCTGAATCAGCAGAGCAGGATCTATGACCCAGGAAAGCTTTTCCCCTCCTGTGTCCTCCTGTGTCTACTCCTTCCACTTTGGTAAATCGACCAACTCGTTCCAGCAATTTGTAGAAAATACATTTTCGCTGCTTAATTTTCCACTGGAACTTGATTCATCCAACCAACAAACTTAACGACAATTTGTCTGCAAATTGTGTTTGATGTGGCACCTTTAGGAAGGGCAGCACTATCTTCTTCTAAGTAATGCACAGATATCAACATCTCCTCTTGGCACTGCCTTTCATTCTCTCTGTACAGGACCCAGCAGCCCTCACTGCACCAAAACTAAATGCAGTCAAGTAGGATTTGCCTGCAGGAAGCTCCAGGATTTTTGAGAAGAGAAGAGGGAAGAAGCCCTGATTCTCCTGTGCCAAAACCAGAGGAAGTTTGCCCCGATCATTCGGTTCTTAAGTTAAGGGGCTTTTTTGTAGTTGTTGCCTGGGGGAATGCAATTCTTGACAGACTGGGAACAGAAGAGAAGATCCCTGGTCCTTTCAGCCTTGCTGCCAACACGTGGAGCAGCAGCCAGACCTACCAGAAGAAGATCAAGCATAACCTGACCCACCAAACCCCCTGTGAGGGCAGGTGGTACCAACCCACACTCGAGAGATTGCTGAGCGAATGCCTGTTCTCCACTCCACTCCACTTTGTCCAGAGCCTGAGCATCCCTGCGAGTTGTAGGGACTGAGCTGCCAGGGGTGAAGGACAGAGTTAGGAACTGGCTACAGGCGGTAAATCAGAAGCAAACATTTCCGTCTCAGAAAGACTGGGGGGACATGCAGTGCCCTGCAGGTGAGGAAGGTGAGAATTGAGTGACAGATGGACAGGGGGGAGCTGTGGCAGGACTGAGTGAAGCTCCTCAGCTGGGGGATGGCATTTCCAGCCCAGTGAGCCTCTCTGTAGGAACTTCTCTGGTACATTCCTATGCTTTGCTTCATGGCACAGCCACCTCTGCTTTCTTCCTGTGACTGCAGCACTCAAAGAGACCAGCAATTTACAGGTTCCCACACTGGCTGAGCAGCTGTTTGATTTAAGCAGTGACAGAGGGAGCACACTGGATAATGCCAAAGAAAATCAGGAAAAAAAACCATTTATCACTTGAAACATTTGTATCTGTAAATCACCTCAAAATCACAGCACTTGCTTATTTTGCTACAGGTTCCACACTCAGGGCATTGAGTGAATTTCTTTGTGTACAAATTCCATCATATTGCTGTTCCAGTGAAATATTTATTTCTGTATCTGGTAGCCCTGCTACATGTCCGTGGTGCTCTGATTACTGACTCGCCCTGAATCGTGGGTCTCACGCCAAGAAAATTCTATTTTCTGACAGCAAATGACACGGCTCCACTGCTGATTGATTTTCATAGGTACAGAGTATGTGCTGTGTGATAGAGAGAGGATGGGGGCATCCAAAATGTTGTTTCTGAAAGATCAAAAGTAGACAGATGAAGCCATCTGGGCTGCAGGACACTTCTGGTTATCTTTGCTGAGCAATGCAACGCTTAATAAAACGAAATTACACCGATTCTCCCAGAAAACTTTTTAGTCCTGCAGCAAATTGAATAAACTATTGATGTCTCAAACAAAATCTTTCTTCATTCCTATTTCAAAATTCATCCAGTCAATCTGACAACAACCCTTTCTTTGTTTCTCACCAAAACGGGATGAATATGGACAACTTTCTAAAGGCAAAGCTGTCCTTGAGGCCAGGCAGGGGCCCCAGAGGGCCAACACATCTCTGATTTTGTTTCAAATGGAGATGCAAGTGAAGGTCACCCCGACGAAACCAAGGACAGGCTCTGTTTGAAGAGCAGGTTCATGTCTAAGCTGCGCTGACGTTGCTGGGGATGGAATATTTAAATGCAGATCTTTTCCCTCTTCTCACATTTCAAAAGGAACCACAGCCATGTGTTGCAGAGCAGCTTTCTGAAAAGAACTGCAGAAAAGACAACACAGGAAGCAATTTTTTGTATAATTACGGGGCTGATTCTCATCTCAAGCCACTCATTCAAACTTTCTGTCACGGCCTTTAGATTGCACAAGTTCAGCTGATTGAGGATCAAGCCCAATTTCGTGATTTCTAATGTCCAGAGAAACTTCCCACTGATGTCATGTGGCAAAAGATCCTTTCCGATTCCTGGGATTCACACTGTGGCCTGCAGATAAAAGAGGGGACCTGGAAATAAGAACTTTCCCCTACATTACCAGCAGCTCCTGAAGAGGGCAACTCTTTATTACATGGGAAATGGGACACAGCATCTGCAGTGCTGGCTCAGAAGATTATTTGGGATTATTTCAATAGTGCCTTTAAAAGGAATTCTACTTAAACTGGATGTTTCCTAAAACGTGACACCTGGCAATGCAGGTGTGTGATATCAAATCCCAAGGCCTACACCGAACACCAGGTTTAATTTCTTTACAAGCCTCCTTGTAACATGTTTCATATACAGATTTTTGCTTTTAATCAGAGAAAAATCTCCCAATTTGACTCAGTTTACCTACTTACAGTATAAGCTGTTTCAAGTAAGGCCATTTTCTAGTGGTTTTGCACACGGATTTCTGGGCATTACAGTGAGAAAAGTAAATCATGGTATTCAGAAAGGAAAGAAATCTTGATAAAAGGAAGGAAAGCTTTGGGATTAAATAGATTGAAAATACCTCTTGACTTACTGCATCAGAGAAAGTGAGGTTTCCAAAAGTGAAACCTATGTTGGAAATACTGAGCTTAAGATAAATTATTCAAAAATGTTTTGTGATCAAATCTGCAATGGACTGAAGCTGCATGAAAAATTTCCCTGGGGAGCCTTAAAAACCCTTTATTAAAATGGAAACTATGTGCAAGAATACCCAAATCTGAAGTGGAAAGCTATAATCCTGTTACAGAGAGAAAAAAGGAATGTCTGGATAAACAGTTGCAAGTACATTGGGTTCTAAAGGAAGGATCCATGGCTGGTTAGGAGAGCTCTGACCCTGAGACGCCTTTCTGAGATCTCATTAATCCCCTTGCACTGTGAAGTGTTAACAGATGCTTTTCCAGCCAACATCACCTTCTGTCACTGAGAACAATTAGGGAACCACAAACGAGCACTGATTTACCCCCTGACTCTGCTGCAGACACCACATTTCCATGTTGGGCACTCTGGGAATCTTCAGTTCACTCCTACACCCATCTTACCCTCTCACACTCTCCCTGTCCCTTGCCCTGTGAAGATTTCATGCCGATTCCCTTCCCTGTCTCCCGCTCCACTGAAGTAACTCCTGCAAATGGCTCAGGAAGGGGCTTTGCCATGTAAAGCTACAGGAGTTAGGACATCACACGAGAGCACCACTCAAGACTGCCAGAGGGCAGGGAAAGATGGAATATTGGGAAGGAATTCTTCCCTGGGAGGGTGGGCAGGCCCTGGCACAGGTTGCCCAGAGAAGCTGTGGCTGCCCCTGGATCCCTGGCAGTGTCCAAGGCCAGGCTGGATGGGCTTGGAGCAACCTGGGCTGGTGGAAGGTGTCCCTGCCCTTGTCAGGGGGTGGGACAAGATGGGCTTTAAGGTCCCTTCCACCCCAAACCCTTCTGACACGGCCCCAGGAGCAGCTTCTGCACCAGGGAACGGAAAGCCAAGACCTCCCTGAACTCTGCCAGGTGACAGCCCAAACTCGCACCCAGGCGCTCCAAAGCCACCGCATCACTCCAGACACTCGGAGCGCCCTTGTTTTAACACCCAAAACCCCCCCTCGGAGCCCCCAGACCCCAAACCGCCCCTCCTCTCTCCGTTCCCGGGCTCGGCGCTCCCTCTCGTGGCCTCCCGGGCTCAGCACACGCGGCTCTCCGGCCGCTCCAGCACCTCTTTTTGAGGTTTTCCCCCCATAAAACAAAAGGCAGGTGCTGCTGCTGCTGCTCCTCCCCGCTGTTCCAGGGCCGCCCATCCCTCCTGGCCGCGGGGAAAAGGTGGGTGGGTGCTCCCCCGGCACCCAGAGCTGCTGCTGCTCCCTGGGAGGGAGCGATCGGAGCAGCGCTGGGTGGGCAAAGCTGCCCTTGTACACGCAGCCCTCCCTTCCCGGCCCCAAAACGAGAGGCACTGAGATGCTGCTGCATCAAGCTGCCTGTCAGGAGGGTTGTGTGACACACCGCGGGGGGTGTCGGGTCACTTCTCCCAGGTAACAAGTGATAAGATAAGAGGAAACGGCCTCAAGTTGCACCAGGAGGGGTTTAGGTTGGATAGCAGAGAAATTTCTACCTTTCCAAGGCTGTCCAGCCCCGGCACAGCTGCCCAGGGCAGTGGTGGAGTCCCTGTCCCTGCAGGGATATAAAAGCCATGCGGATTTGGCACCTGGGGACAGGGTTTAGTGGTGGCCTTGGCCGTGCTGGGGGAATGGTTGGACTCGATCTTAGAGCTCTTTTCCAGGCTAAATGCTTCCATGATTCTGTGCTCTGCAGCCTCAGGCAGGGCAGAGATGGAGGCTCTGGGCCTCGTGTGGGTGAATTCCTGCCTGTGGCACTTCCCAGCACCTGCCGGGGCAGTTTCTTTCCACCTTGGTGCCCTTTTGGCCGTGGACTGATGTGCTGTGGCTGAGGTTTCTGCCGTTTTCATGATCCTGGATGTTTCCCTGTTCTGCCAAGTCTGACCGCAGGCAGCAGATTACGGCATTGGAAAGACTTTGGAGCACACAGGCCCCCTGAAGATGTCCTGCTGCCTCCAGCACGGGATCCACAGGAAAAGATCCCACTTAATTGCTGAACAGAGCTGGTACCTACAGGCATCTGTATCAATCTTCAGTTCTCACAGCCCAGCAAATAAAAGAGGCTTCATAACACAGTGTGAGTGGCTGGTGGGTGCAACGACCCACTGGCTGCAGCTGCCATCGGGATTTTCCAGGCAAATCCTTGGAAAACCACAAAGAGCAACTCGGCCTTGCCCACCTGTGGCTGCCAAGGGCACGGCTCCCAATGTGAGCAGATGCCTTTTAGTCCCTCCTCGTGTCTGGGTCACTCTGCGGCGGGGAAATCACCGGCAGCAGCAAACAGCGACTGAGAGCTCCCTGACCTCAGCCACCCCTCTGGATTTTGGGGCCAGGCTGGTAACTCTGGGGCTGTGAGCCAGGGAAGAGCCAGTGGCTGCTCCCTGCGAGGGCTCAGCCAGGACATCAGTAACCCTGAGTGACAGAGCTCTCAGGAGCTGAGCTGACAAACCTGTTCAGCCAGGGGAAGGTGCCCACATGCTTTGGTGATTGCACTCCCTTAGTGCACCACATACGCTGTGCTTTTTTGCCCCTAATAGATTTCTAAATTGGCTCTTTCTACCCGAGTGGTCGCCTTAAGTGTTTCCATATCATATCTTTAATGACTAATAAGGGTCCCATTTACTTAACCTGCCCTGCAATCAGCCTGGGACACGTGTTTGCACCAGCCCTGGCCCTGCCCTGCTCACTCCTCCTCCCCGATGTTCTACACTGCTGGTGTTGTGCTGTGGGGCTTGGGAATGTGGGAGCAGCTCCATCCCAGGGATGGGGTGTCCCTGGGGCCATCTCAGCGTCATCTTTCCCATTTTCCCTGGTCAGAAGGAGCGCAGAGGTTTGCTGTTTCCTTCCAAGAGCAGAGGAAGAAGCAGAGACTGGCTGCTCTTTTTTGTCACTCCCCAGCCCTACAAACATCCCCCCATCAGGAGGGACAACCCGAGGGACCCTCTCAGGGGGGTGGTCTGAGGCAAGAGGATGAAAGGGGCTGTTGAGGAAAGAACAGCAACAAACCAGGAATGGCAGCACCTTTCAGGGCTGGGACCTACTGACCCTGAGCTACTTAAATAGAAAATAAACAGTCCTTAAAGTGCAACTTGCTGGAATGAGATGAGCTTTAAGGTCCCTTCAGACCAAAGGACTGAGTCCATAATCCTGTACAGCCCCTCATGCAGTGCTGAGGAGCTGGGGGTGATGTAGAGACCACCAGTATCTCCCTCCAGATCCACAGAGCACATTCCTCCAGCCCTGCTCTTCCCCACACTGGGCCAGCCAGCACAAGTTGCCTCTCAGGAGACGAATTTCACAGCTGCCCAAGTGGCCACACTGCCCTTCCACGTTGCTTTCATTGCCCCTGGGCATGAGCACCCAGGACTGCAGCAGACATGCCAGGGCTCCCTTGCACCACGTGCAAGGCCAACAACATTCCTCTGCCTCCTGGAAAATACCTCTCTTGATGTGCCCTTGCTTTGTGTTTTCCCTGCCCTCAGAGCCACCTTGGAGCTGAGGCATCCATGGATGGCCTTTCTGCCCCACTGTCGCTCCCAGCAGAGCCTTGCAGCAATCCCTGAGTGCTGCATTCCCAGCACTATCAGCAGAATCGTGGACTATCCTGAGCTGATCCCACAAGGATCACTGAGTGCAACTCTTGGTCCTGCACGGGACAACCCCAAGAATCCCATGTCTAACAGTCCACAGTAAGCACAACAACAACCCATAGCAGGCAAGATTCAAGCACCCTGCCAGGTCCCAAAGAGCCCCAGCCCTCCCTCCTGGCACCCTGCAAGGGTTAACAGCAGGCCTGATGCCCAGGAAATGTGGGAAGGTGCCCGGAGCCAAAGGAGCCGTGTTCCAGGATGGTTTTGTTTGATCAATGCTGTTAGACTGATAGATGGTTTGGGGAAGCTTTTTATCTCAGCCCTTGCATCTGTTCTGCATTTGGAGGCAGCGGTACAAGGCTGGGGGTGAAGAGCAGGTGCTGCAAGTGTCTGGTGAACATTAGGGAACGTTCGCTTGCAGGCTCTGGAGCTGCCAAAAAGTGCGGTGATTGGCCAGATGTTACTTCATTACTGTCAACTCGTCATCCTGGATGTTTTAAGGGAACATTTGTTTGTTAAGGAAACACAGCTGTTACAGAGAAATTTGTTTTTCTTTTCCTCTTTTTGGCCGTGGGGCAGAGAAAAAAGCCCGTGGAACCTGGGCACCTGCACAGCCCCTTTTTGGGCAGCTCCCTCCCTGCAGCTGAGGAAGGGGCACAGGGCCATGAGGGCCTGGCCTGGTCACCTGCCACCCTCTTACCCCAGGGATCATCCCCTGTCTAAACTCTCCTGGGCACGTTTTCCTTACCTGGTTTTCAAAGTTCCCACTGTTGGAAGCTTTCCGGCACCGACGCTCCTGTTGCGGGGTCACTGCTGGAGCCACGTGGCGGAGGTGGATTGTCATGGGCTCCTGGGTGTTCAAACCTTCCTCCAATCCGGGTTCAGGGCAGATCTTCCAGAAATTGTCCTCAGAACGTGATATGTCTCAAGGAACTGCAGGGATGGTGCCATCCAAGAGCGGAGTTACCTGGAGGGGAATCGGAGCCCAGTTTGCCCCACAGATCTGCCATGGAATTCCCACCTGGAGGGCACGTGCAGGTGGGTTGTATCTGGTTTATCTGATTACATACCTGCCAAAAAAACGGGTCTGTAGACTTCCCTCTGGTGTTCAAGCTGGGTTTCATCCAGAAATATTCGTTGGGAATGTCAAATCTGAAGCCCCTTGTCTTATCCCACCCAGCACAAAATGGGAACAGCTGTGGTGCACAGCTGATCTCCCCATCTCTGATCTCCTCTGGGGGTGAATTTCAGGAGCAACCAGGTCTTCTCCCTCCTTTGGACAAGACTTAGATGCTTCACTGGCCCCGTGCCTCAGTTTCCCCTCTGGGAAGTCTGGACTGATGGAAGGGTGTCAGGAGGAATAATTATCACCCCCCAGTATCCTGTGGTGTTTCAGTGGGAGGCAGAGCTTGCTACAAACCCACAGAGGGGTCCTCAGGGGGGGAGCAGGCCGTGGGTGACACACAGATGCAGATCCAAATCACATCCCTGGACCCAAGCCGTGCAGGATGGAGTGGGCAGTGAATATCTGCTGGAGTAGCGAGAGCCCTTGTTAGCAAAGTCCTGCTTTGTGGGGGGTTTAACCCAGAGCAAGGCTCATTTTGCTTTTCCCCTGTGCTCTAAACCCCCCCGTCAGTACCTGCAGCCCAGCAGGTTGGGAATTGCAGCTGATCCAAGAGTCCCTCTGGGAGACCTTCCAGACCAGGGTCCTGGAGCTGCTGAACTGTGTTGGCTCAGGCAGCCTCTGATCAATCCTGAGTTACCATCATCCCCCCATCTATCAGCACCATAAATGACTGCCCTGCCCATCTCTCTGTGTCTTCCCATGCCTTGCACAGACTCCTTCTCCCTTATTGATTTTTATCCTCGAGCTTTTCCACTTTGATTGATTCCACGAGAGAAACCTGCAAATGAGGAGTCAAACGTCTTCATGACCCCAGCACTTACCAAAGGAATTCACTGTTCTTAATAACCTCCCTCTCAGTGCTGGGTAAGCATTTAACAGCTGTCAAGGAGAGCAGCCTGGTCATCCAGAGGGATGGAATGTTTCTTTCTTTCAACCCATCCCGCTGGATGTGGGCAGGGAAAGCAGGTGGCTCCATTTTCCACCTCTTTATAACCTGTTTCTGAGGTGTTTTTTTCCCCCCCACAGTCTCCAGCTCAGGTGCTTCTTTGGGGGTCATGTAGCAGTAAGTCCCAAAGAGCCACTTCATCTCAAAGGGGTGTCCTGCAAAGCTACCAGGAGTGGGTGAGTTCCTGCTGCTGCCTGAAAACACCTTCTGGTGTTATGAGGGGCTGGATGATGATCTTGAATATCAGCATCAGTGCTTCAAACCCAGCAGAAATCAGCCTCTGCAAGGAGATGCTGAAAGAAGAGAGAAAACATCAACAGATGTATCATGCAGTGCTTATTAATCATGGGAACAGAGAGTCATAAAATCATAGAATCCTAAAATCATAGGATGGTTTGGGTTGGAAGGGACCTTTAAAGCACATCTAGTCCATCCCCCCTGCCATGAACAGGGACAGCTTCACCAAGATCCTCTGCACAAATTGACACTGAGTGCTCTGGGAGGATTCCAGCTCTGCCCAACTTCTCCCTGGCAAGCAAACCACGGGTTTGAAGGCTGAAAGCTGTCCTTTAAATGAATTAATTAATTGCATCAAGTCACCTTTCAAACATGAACCTCAGCCAGGTTGTGGCCTGGGGAATCCACCTCCTGGAGCACGGATTCCCTTCTCAACCAACCAGGAGAAACAGCCTTACAACAAACACCAGCCAGAGAGTTCATAAACCCCTTCAAGCTGCCCAGAATTTACTCAGGTTTGTAAAAATATTCTGATTTTAGGCCATTGGAACTGCTGCTTTTTAGGAGTCCCCAGTGGTTCCCTACTGAAAATAAATGGGACGCTGTGACCCAATTTTTCAGTCCTAAAAGTTGGGAATTACCAGCCTGATGTCCCCTCCTGCCCACGTTCCTTTGAAGGGCTGCTGGAGTGGCAGACAAGGTGCTGCACTACCTTAACTGCAGGATTTCCTTGGGTTATTAATGTTAAATAAGAGTTGAAAGCTCTTTGCAGTTACAGCTGGAGCCAGAGACTTGGAGAAGGAATCTGCTGAAAATGAGTTTTATATACTGACTGCCTGAATGGATAATTAAACAAATAACAAAAGTGAAATGCAATTTTGTTTTACCTCCTGGGAACATTATTGTTAGTTTATTCTTTTTATCAAAAGACTTAAGGAAAAAAAAAACCAAACCAACAATGCAATTGAACAATATTGCTTTTGTAAACAATTTGAAAATCCAATAACTGTAAAACTTATGACATGTTATTAAAATGTCCTTTTTTTTTCCCCCCCTACAAGTGAAAAAGCAATTCCAATCTGAGAAGCTATAATTTAATTATGCACTTTAGGTTCTAAAGATACCATAATTCTTAGCACTGAATACGTTCCTTTTAATGTCCTTCTGGCACGTTTGAGGAGCTCAGATGTTTCTCAGCACATTGGTCCAGTTTCCCAAAAACTTGGCTCGCTCTTCCCAGGGCGGGCAGGCCCTGGCACAGGTTGCCCAGAGAAGCTGTGGCTGCCCCTGGATCCCTGGAAGTGTCCAAGGCCGGGTTGGATGAACTTGGAGCAACCTGGGCTGGTGGAAGGTTTCCCTGCCCATGGCAGGGGTGGGACTGGATGATTTTTAAGGTCCCTTCCAACCCAAACCTTTCCATGATTCATCTTTGGCCGTTTCCCCCCTCCAGCCACCCCCTGCCCCCCCGACACCTTCGTGCACATCCAGAAATGCCCCTGGGGGTCCCCCCACCCCCTCAGGAGGGCCCAGCGCTCCCACAGGAGCCCCGGGTGAGGAAAGACAGGAGTGACCAAGGCTGTGGTATCCTGAAAACAGTTTATTCCAGCACTATTCCGTGGTAGCATAAATAATAACGGGCACTGACAGCACGTGGGACGAGACGAGGGGACAGAGGGACAGCCCTGTCCTGGGGGTGCCAGGCAGCTCAGCAACTTGGAGCCAGGGAAAGTGGGGATAGCTAGGAATTCCAGCAGTATTTGGTGTCATTCCCTGTGCTACAGGTCCAACCCATCAAACCTGTGATTGTACAACGTGCTGAACCCACCGACACCCGCAGGGTCCATCCCACAGGATCCATCCTTGGGATCCATCCCACAGGATCCATCCTTGGGATCCATCCCACAGGGTCAATCCCTGAGGTCCATCCCACAGAATCCATCCTTGGGATCCATCCCACAGGGTCAATCCCTGAGGTCCATCCCACAGAATCCATCCCTTGGGATCCATCCCATAGGGTCCATCCCTGGGGCAGCACCGTGACATCCTTCCCAGGACCATCCCAGGGACATCCTTCCCCCTCCCCGTGGCACTGGCAGTGTCCCAGTGGACAGGAGGAGGGGAAATCCCTCTTGGCAGAGGTGGAAGGAGCAAAATTCCCTCCCCGGGTCGGAAACCCAGCCTGGCTTTTTGTTATTTTAACGGATACTGGTGCATGCGGAGCCGCTCCCTTCCCGGGCTGCAGCCCTGGGACACTCACAGGCTGCTCCTGCCAAATCCTGCCTGTGCCAGAGCCTGCCTGGCCGTGCCGTGGGAGGAATCCTGAGCTCCACTGTGGGAAGGGTCCCTGGCTCCAACTGCGGGATGGATCCTGCATTCCCGCCATGGGAAGGATCACAGGCTCTCACCACGGGAAGAGTCCTGGGCTCCCAGTGTGGGATGGATCCTGGGCTTCTGCTGTGGGAAGGATCTCAGGGATCCTGCCATGGGATGGATCCCGGGCTCCTGTCATGGGAAGAGTCCTGGGCTCCCACTGTGGGATGGATCCCGGGCTCCTGCCATGAGATGGATCTTGGGCTTCTGCCGTGGGAAGGATCCCAGGCTCCCACCGTGGGATGGATCCTGGGCTTCCCACCACGGGAAGGCTCCCCAGTCTCCCCCCACAGACCCAGCTTTGGTGATCCAGCCCTCCTTCCCACCCCTTCCAGTTCTGCCCCCGCTGTCACATTTTTGCATAGGAAAAGAAATTAATAGCAAGGAAGCGTCAGCTTTCCCGGGAATCCGGGTCGTCCCCGGGGCGGGGGGCACAGGGCTCCTACTCACGGGGAGCGCCGGCCCCTGGGAGGCAGCAGTTAGAGCGGGATTAGTGCCGGGCACACACGGAGCGCGCGGATCCCTCGGCGCGCGGGATCTCGGCGGGTTCCTGGCTCGTGGCTGGGGCAGTGGGGACGATCAGATTAAAGAGCGAGTAGAAACAACGAGAGTTTATTTAGAAAACGTCCCTGGGAGTTAATTGTTCTTCGGGCTGTTCCGTAAGTTCTTTAGTTCCAGCTGGAGCTGCCGGATCCGAATGTCCTTCTGAGACAGCTCGTCCTTCAGCCGCCGGATCTCGTCCTGCTGCCGGAAAAACACCCGAAGGAGCTGCAAGGCAAGGAGGGAGAGGGAGGGATGGAGCTGGAGGGACCACAACGTCCATGTCACCCTCCTCCCAGCCCCGGAGCTGTGCTGGGACTGAGCCCTAATCCGGCTGATTTTGGGGACAAACTTTTTCGCTGTGGAAGGAGATGGATTTAAACTGAGGGATGGGAGATTTAGACGGGATATTGGGAAGAAATTTTTTATCATGAGGGTGGGGAGGCCCTGGCACAGGTTGCCCAGAGAAGCTGTGGCTGCCCCTGGATCCCTGGAAGTGTCCAAGGC